>UCOK01015879.1:0-49959 GCA_900474325.1 Synergus umbraculus
ATATTTAGGATATTCAAACGATTTTGTGGAATTGTATGGGATTTTAAGATATTTCGTGAAATTTTAAGGGCTTTTAAAAGTTTTGTAAGAGTTTTATGAGGTTTTAAAGAATTTGAAATATTATTCTGAAATTTTAAGGAATTTTATAAGATTTCTAATAATTTTAAGTGATTTCAAGAGATTTTTCTGATATTTAAATAAATCTGTGAGAATTTTAAAGGATTTCATGGCATTTGATAAGATTTCTCAATATTTTTACGGGATATGAAAGGTATAAAGAGATTTTAAATGTTACTGCAAATTTCAAGAATTTTTCTGGGAATTTTAACAGATTTTAAAGTTTGTTATGGAATTTCTAAAGGTTTCTAGGAATTTTTAGTGATTTTCATGAATTTTAAACTGGGTTTCAGAAGATTTATGAGTTTGAAAATTTTTCTAGAATTTTTAAGGATTTCATGGAATTTGATAAGATTTCTACTACTTTTAATGGATTTTAAAGGATATAAAAGGGATTTGAATTGTTATTGTTGAATTAAAAAAAATCTCAAAAAGTTTCTGAAAATTTTAAGAGATGTTCACGAATTTTAAGCGATTTCACAGGATTTCAAAGGTTTCTTGGAATTTTTAGAGATTTTCATGAAGTTTAACAAAGATTTTAAGAGATTAGAAAAATAAAATATAATAAATTATATAATATTTAAAAAGAAGATAAATGTGCGCGCTGAGCGCTTGTTCGTTCTTGTGAATATAAAAAACTGTGTTAAATATTATTCAAATCTGTAATCGTAAGATTAATGGGTAATTAATATGTAAATAGTTAATAAGAAAGAAGTTCCTTAAAATTAACTAATGTAATTTAAAATACATGACTCACTGTGACTCATTCACGTATTTTTTTATTTTAGTTTGAATGGGCAATAGAGATTAGAAATAATTTATAGAACGAAATTCAGTACGACTGATTGCGAATGACTAAGATGTTATGAGGTATTCTGATTGGTTGGCATATAAATCAGACTTGACTGAAGCTCGTCGCCTTAGGACGTGGATAATTTGTACATCGAGACGAAGAGGTCGTCCTCCGCGACGGGGAAAAAGATAAGATATATATAAGATAAAATTACACGACGTTAAAGGTTCGTTTAATACCAACTATCCCAGATCAATGATTGCTAATTATATCCTGGAAACCGATAACGACTTCTACACAAATATCAAAAAAACGAATTTGTATCTTTATCTGAATCTCTATGCATATGTGCAGTTTTCTAATTATTGAGTTCACCTATACGACTTTACATACTAATTAATGTTCCCAAGGAATTAAATCTATAATTACAATTAGATTAGAAGCTATTTTCGTTATAAGAACCGTTTGATGAAGTCAAATTGCTATGACAATTCATAATTTCGATGATAATGATCATTATCAGATCGATCTCCAACAAATCATTTGTGAACAGATGTACTACATCAATTGTTGATGATTTGGCGAATTATTGGACATGAATAAATCAACTTGGACAGTTAATTTGTCACACTATTAGAGCAAAAGATATAAATCAAGAAAGAAATAAATATGATTGACAGAGTAAATATATGATGGATTGATTAGCAACAGAGTATAATAAAAGAGACTATATCATTACATTAGTCGACATATTTATTGTCTTTAGATCATCGCCTAATTGGCGATATATCGAATAAATATCGACAATAATCAATATCTATCTAATATTAAATTTAGTAACTGAAAATAAAAATAAATTTAAAAAGCAGTGTAAGTTTCCATGTAAATTTTATTAGCTTCAGGTTTGCTTTCAATTTGACAATCAGCCACGTATCATCAAAAAAGTGATACAATATTTTTTCGAATCACCCTAAAAGATATCTTTTTTTATTCCGGTTTTAAAAGTTGTCCAGCTTTTTCAAGAAGAGAACTTGCCAGAGTGTGTAAATCAAGATTTCACTGCGTCACGCCCACGCGTTAATTCACCAATCAGGTTGCATCTGAATTTACAATTACTCGTCGTGCGAGTAAAACATACGAATAATTGCACTATCTGGACGACCTCCTTGAGCGAGATGTGCTCCGGGCGCCTTAATGGTTTAGCTAAACGTGGCTAATTAGAATAATGAGTGGCGTCACTGAAGAGGTATAATTAAAGGGAGTCCAACGTATGTTTTTCACGCCTTTACACCGCCACTTTTTTTTCGCACCAGCTACGAGTACAAATCGCACAAAGAACCCTCTTAAGGCATAAATTGTTCGAATTATCTCGCGCATAAAATATCATTCGTAGCAAGAAATTATTCTTGCTAAAACGTTTCTTCATATTAAAAAAGCATCATTTTTTTCAGTGACTCTCTTTTCAAGATTTCATTCAGTGAAAATCCACTGAGAATCAGTGAAAAATCACTGAAATTTTCAGCAATTGTCACTCAACATTGAATTTTGAGTAATTTTAAGGGAATTGACCATATTTTGTGGGAATTTAAGTATATTTTAAGGAAATTGAAGGAATTTTGCGAGATTTCATGACATTTCATAGAAATGGAATTTGTTAAGAAATTTTAAGAGGATTTACCATATTTTGTGGGATTTTAAGTAATTTTAAGGGATTTTACGATATTTTATGGGATATAAAGTAACGTTAAGGTCTTTGAAGGGGTTTAAGGGATTAGACGTAGTTTCAGTGAATTTTCAAAAATTTTAAAAGATTTAATGATATTTCATGGGACTCTGAGTTAATTTCAAGTAATTTTAAGGAATATGAAGCGCTTTTGCTAAATTTAAAGAAATTTCACCAGATTTTGAAGAATTTCAAAGAAATTTTACGTAATTTTATGGAATTTTAAATACTTGTTATTTTACGATATTTTACGAGATATTAAGTTATTTTAAGGAAATTCTAGGGATTTTGCGAGATTTCATGACATTTCATAGGATGAAATGGATTTTAAGAAATTTTAAGGGAATTGACCATATTTTGTGGGATTTTAATTAATTTTAAAGGATTTTACAATATTTTATGGGATATAGAGTAACTTTAAGGTTTTTGAAAGGATTGAAGGGATTTTACGTTGTTTCAATGGATTTTCAAGAATTTAAAAAGATTTAATGATTCTTTATGGGACTCTGAGTTAATTTCAAGTAATTTTAAGAAATTTTACCAGATTTTGAACAATTTCAAAGGAATTTTACGTAATTTTATGGAATTTTAAATACATGTAAAATATTTTACGACATTTTATGAAATATTAAGTTATTTTAAGGAATTTCAAGGATTATCAAGTGATTTTACTAAATTTAAAGGAATTTCACTAGATTTTGAAGAATTTTATGGAACTTATAGTGATTTCTAAAATTATACAAAAAATTACAAGTTTTAATATTTCAAGTACTAAAAGTTCTCAAATATTTTGTCTATTTGTGAAATCCCTTAAAACATTTAAAAATCAATCGTTAGGAAATTGTTTAGAATCCTCGTCTGAATCTTTTTACCAAAAGTTGCACGGAAAAAAGAAAATAGCTGAATTTACCATTTAAAATAGTCAACTTGCGCTCTGAAAGAATTTTTCCTGTAATTTAGTAAGTTTTACTATATAAAATTGTAACTCTTACAATAAAAATAAAAAAGCAGAATTCTCAATTTTCTTAGCAAAAATATACCAGTTGAAATAGTAATTTAAAACTTACTAAATTCCAGAAAAAATGCGTTCAGAGCCCAAAAGTTGACTATTTTAAATAGTAAATTCAGCTATTTTCTTTTTTCCCTGATAAAAAATGTTAAAAAATGAGAAATCTATCGCATGCAGAGAGGATCATATTGTTGCTATTTTTTTAAAGGGATTTTCTTTCTATTAACAAGGAATAAGAATTATTTTCAAGGTACAATTGGTTTTTTAATACTTTTTAATTTTTAAAACACCCTCTTAAACATCCACTTTCGTCCTGGCAATTAAATTTCAATTGATCATCACAAAATAAAGTTCGACGTTTTAGAATCAAAGGTGCAATGCAGGAAGTGCGAAAGAAGTTTAAAAGAAGAAGTACATTCTCTAAAGTTTCTGAGAAGCATAAAATTGCGACGATTACGCTGCATCCTGAGGCGCATTATTTGCATTGGAATGCATAGTCCGAAACTCACCACGCGAAAGGATATTCAGGGTGTCCTGAGAAACGTGGGAACCGCTTGATAAGTTCAGAAAAAAAAAAAGTGGACCACGCAATTAGACCTTTTGCCTTTTTTTCATCTGTGCTGATTTCTCCGCATATCAATAATTGCTGCTAAATATTATGCTTTAAAAATCTCGTCTCATAAAAAAAAAAACGGCAAAACAATCAGTTAATATTTTTGGCGCTTCAAAAGAATCAAAAGTAAAAATAAGCGCTGAGATTTCATGTTTTATTTTTTCTTCAGGATTGAGGATTCATAATTTGGATTCACATTTATTTTTTAAAATTCTTTCAATTAGTTTTGTTTTTTAATTCTTTTGCAGATATATCGAGAATGGAAGACCATCACAAGGCAGTTCTTCTCAACCCTCAATTCACTGTAAGTAACTGTAATTTAATTCTCTCTTTTCCTGATTAAGATCAATGCATTTTTAATGCATTAGTTATCATTTTATGCGGAGATCTTAATCTCAGATTAAAATCGGTAATGCTTAATTCGACCTCGAGATTCCATGAGCGAAATAGTTTGAGAACCATATCCTGGAAATATGCGTTACAAATCGGATTCCAGGTGGCTTATAACAACGAATTTATACATACATTCAAAAGATATGCCTCGCATGGCCATTAGTGAGTAATGTATAACATTACGTTCTTTTTATGTGGCGACTAATAACGCTATTTGCAAGAGGGCACGTCAGCACCAGAGACCACCGAGATGCTGAGCTCAAAAGGCTACATGTTGAAACCGGAAAAGAAAAAATTAGTTTACCATTTCACATGGAACATTTATTACTTTTCTTAGATCTGATTTTTTAATTTATTCATATTTTTTCAGCTACTTTTAAATAAAAAAAGCAGGCTTTTCATGGTTTTTAAATTACGACTAGAAATTATGATCCGCGTGCTCTGTACGCAATTAATTTCTCGTTTTTGCACACCTTTTTCCAGTAGAAAAAATAATTGAGAATTTTTAATTCTTGAAATATAAAAATGTGTAATTCTTTATCTCATTTCATTTATTTATTTTATCTTTCAAAATTTGGTGAAATGCCTTTAAATTTCGAAAATCCACTGAACTTTCGTAAAATCTAAATATATGTAAATACATAAATATGTAAAATGCCTTTAAATTATTTTAAATTCCTGATAATCCAATGAAATTTCGTAAAATCTCTTGAAAGTCCTTAAAATTACTAAATATCCCATAAAATATCGTAAAATCCCTTGAATCCCTTCAAAATCTTTAAAATGATTTAATACCCATACGATATCTTAAAATGCCATTAAAATTCTTGAAAATCTGGTGAAATTTCATTAAATTTCGTAAAATCGATTAAAATTACTAAAATACCTATAATTTCTTTTTTAATCGCTCGCAATATTCCTAAATACATTAAAATCCTCCAATTTTTTTCTATTTCATGAAAAATTTTAATTTTATTTTCCAATCTCTTATATTCATTAAAAATCTCATTGTAATCCCTCTAAATACCTTTTAATTCTCTTTACTTATAATATTTTTATACATAGAGTACCCATTAAATCCTTTTATAACATTTTGTAATCCAAATTCGATCGAAAGAAAACTGATTCACTCTGAAACAGACTTTGGAATGAAATGGATTCAAACAAATTTTTCTATCCGAAACTATTTTTGAACGAATATTCAAAAATCGTTCTACACTCAAATTAATGTCAATAATGACAATTACTCATTTCCGAGAAAATAGAAAGGGTTAAAAAGTCAAGGAAAATTATTTGGCAGTTGGAGAGATGTATATAATGCATATTTATACAATGTTATGTAAAACCTGCTCGATAAGCTACTGCAGAGGCACTTTTGCCGCTTGTGCGAGAGTAAACACGCCCCCTTTTCTTTTGCTCCAGAGAGTCTTGCACTTTGCTGTTCGATTCGATTCAAGAGGGGTGTTTAGAGCGAGAAACAAACGATCACAAGTGCCAAGACTTGGATCGAGTCGGAGCAAATAACAATGCTCATTATCCCAACTTCTTTATTAATGCCTGGCATTGAAGCCGAACCCAGCAATCATTAGTAATCATTAACAGGCGCACTTGGTGGTATAAAATATAAATCGCTATATTTCCTGTTCAGGTCGAGATATACTTATTATTGATGTGTGGCTTATTCCAAATTATGCAAGGTTTATCAATTTTATATATCAGGGTAGCCCCAAGATTCAATTTTTCAATTTCCCTGTCATTTCCCTGACTTTTTCCTGATTTTCAGACAAATTTCCCGGACAGACAAGTATTGAAAATGCGTATAAATTTTAAATCATAATACTATTAAAATTTTTCAACAATTTCGTATAATATCATTTTAAATCTTTTGAAATTTAAAATCACTATACAATATTTAACATTCGTCAAAATCTCTCGAATTTAAAACAATTTTTGAAAAGATCTCTTAAAATTTCATTGAAATTTCTTTGAAATTCTTAGAAACATCTTGAAATTCCACGAAATCCATTCAAAATTGTTAATATTTCATGAAGGTCCCTTCAATTTTCACTAATCTTTTTAAAATTCCTCAAAAAACATTAAAATCTTTTAAAATTCCTAAAAATCTCTTAAAATTTCCTGTAACACTGAAAAAAAGGTTTGGTTCAGACAACAAAATAACTTTGTTGGTATTTGTGCAACAAAATTTTTTTGTTGGCTCAACCAAATTATTGTTGGGTCAAGACAACGTTTTGTTAAACCAATAAATCGTTTTTTTGAACTAACAACAATTTATTTCAGCGAACAAAACATATTTTGTTGCACAAAATATTTTTTTGAGTGAATCTTTCAAAATTCTATAAAAGATTTTCAGAATCTCGTGAAATATTTTTGAATTCCGCGAGGAATTTTAAAATCTCTTAAAATGTACAAAAACTTCTTTAAATTATTGGAAACCTACTGAAATCCCTTAAAATTCGCTGAAATCCCATAAGATCTTTTAAAAATCGAAAATGACTTGAATTTTTTTGTAATTCTATGAGAGGACTATTAATATTACTTAAAATCATTTTTAAAACGTCAAAATTACATACAATTTTTGGAAACTTCTAAAAATCCTTTAGGATTTCACGAAAAATTTTTAAATCCCTTAAAATACATAAAGATTTCTTAAAATTCTTGAAAGTGTCTTGAAATTCCTTAAAAATCTCTTATAATTTCATGAAATCCTTTTAAAATCGTTTTATATTCCATGAGAATATTTATAATTCCTTAAAATCTCTTGAAATTCTTACAAGTTTCTTAAGGGCATATGTTACTTACCATATGAGCAAGTTTATATAAACCCAGATTTTTTTCTATAATTTTTAAATTTTCAAACAAATTATAGTCAATATCCGCCAAGAACATGAAGACGGACAAATATTGACTATAATTTTTTTGAAAATGTAAAAATTATAGAAAAAAACCTGGGTTATCTAAATCTGTTCATATGGTAAGTAACACATGCCCTTAAATTTCTTTATAATTCCACGAAAAACTTTTAAATCCCTTAAAATCCTATAAAATCTTTAGAAAATCATAAAAAGCTCGTGAAAACCTTTACAATTTTTCAAGGAACTTTAAAATTCCTTAAAATTCTTTGAATTCCCTAAACTTTCTAAAAAATCTCTTAAAATTTCATGACGTCCTTTTAAAATTTAACTAAGTCTTTTAAATATTATAAAAATCTCTTATAATCCCTTAAAATTCCTAAAAACTTCTTAAAATCCTTTAAAATTATTGAAAATGTCTTGAAATCATTAGAAACCTAAAGAATCTCACTCTCTAAATCTGAGTTAGCGAAAACCATACCAAATCAGTGAAATTCGCTGATGAATCAGCGGAATATCACGCCCTTTATGAGAGCAATTCCACTGATTCATCAGCGCATTTCACTGATTTGGTATGGTTTTCGTTTGTTCAGATTTAGAGAGCAGAGAATACCTGAAAATTATCTATAGTCTTTCCAAATCTGTGGATAGTTGCTAAAATTTGTTAAATAAATTATAAAAGTTATATATTTAAATTTTAAATCGACAAAAAATAACATAGTTAACATAAATGTCGATTTCTATTTTTCTTGTCAACTACTCGCATTTCCCTGACATTTCTCTGACTTCCCTGAAATTTCCCTGACTTCCCTAACATGTAGCCTCTCTTGCATATATTATACATTATACATCAAGCACAGTGTTATCGAAAACCAGATTGATTAGGAAATTGCGCAAATTGTGTAAATATATCAAATTTGAAAACTTCGGATTATTTTCATTGTTAAAACAATGTCTGTCAAAATGTTTATACAAAGAATAATGTTAAGGAATTTAAAAGGCAAATTGTTAAACTTAAGCATGCATTTATCTCAATGTTGATGTTGTTGATAACGAGATACAAGACGAAGTTCGGTATAAAATATAATAATCTCAATTTCATGTATATTCCACGTACGCAAGGGAATGATATGAATATCGGAAGATAAGTGTCGCTCGTCTGGAACATTGAGGACGAGATGCGCTCAGGATGATCTCACTTTGCAATATGCATGTCCACTTTGCATTGCATATGCGCGATACGCATAGATAAGGATTAAGGACTACTAAGTGGTTCGTATCGTACGTGGGACGCTTGTTCCTAGTTACATATTATTTACTTATTTAGTACTCGCAGGTACTAATACCCAGCTCAAGTTTATCACTCCGTAAAACCTAACTAATTCTCCTATTTATGACGCGTTTATTGAATCTTGTATTTCCTGTTATTTGCGCCATTATTACCTGGCTAACTCTCTCACCACGGACCGGAAGTGGCAACCAGTCTTTTGTCCTCACATTTTCGTTTCTCACGGCAGTCCTGCCCTCACAAAAAATCTCACAAAGCGCTTTTCGGTTCTTGTTTGTTTCATTTTCGTTTTTGGGTACCACTCAATAAGTGGAGGTTGCTATTCAGTGATAAATGGCCTTGAGCTGTGTTATATATTCAATTCCCAGGATTTTAAAAGCGTCGATTTTCCTGCTTAATTATTTAACGTCGCATTTCAAAAGACAAACTACCTTTCCACATTTTTCAACCTAAGGAACTTTCTTCAGAAAAGGGCCAATTCCCATTATTCTCAATTGGTTCCGTTTCCGCCATTCTGAATCAATGTTAATGAAATGCGATTCAATCCTTTAGTTAATATGAACAAATTTTCCAATCCGATTGAATTCAAGCCGAATCCGAACTATCAATTAGAATAAATCCGAGATTAATACGAATTAATCCAAACTTTCAATCAATCAATTCATATTGGCGCGAATTGATTCGGATTTTGGTTTTAAAGTCGGATTAATTCGAATATGAATCAATCAAATTCAATTTCAAATGCAATTCGGATTGGCTGGGATTGATTCAGATACACGGAGAAAACTGTTTGATTAGGACAAAAAAACTTTTTGTTGCTATAGAAGCAACAAAAATTGTTTGGTTGTGCCAACCAAATCTTGGTTCTTTCAACAAACCTTTTGTTGAACAAAAACAATTCATTTAAACCAACAAAATCTCAGTTTTGGTTGAATTAACAAAACTTTTGTTGATTCAACAAAAATTTGTTTAACAATTTGTTGGTTGTTGTCCGAACCAAATATTTTTCTCACAGTGTAGGAATTTTGGAAATTTCAAAAGTATCTTTATATTTTTATTGGGACGGATTGATTCGGATAGGAATAAATCAGATTCGATTTCAAATTCTTTTAAACCTTATAAAATCTTTTGAAAAACTTTGATTTTGGTCTCGGATTGATTCGAATGGGAATTTTGGTTTTTACTTCGGATTGAATCGGATAGAAAATAATCAAATTCAATTAAAACTTCTTTGAAATCTTTTAAAATTTTTAGAGATCCTTTAAAATTTTTGTAAATCGTCTCTTAGGAAATTCTTTTTAATCCCCCACAAATTTCTTAACACAAAATTCCCGTATTAATCCCCTTAAAAATTTTTTAAATCCTCTCTCTAAACTTGAAACAGTGAAAAATCTACCGGAAAATAGTGCAAAGTTATTGAAATTTTCAGCAGTTTAGTGACAATTACTGAAAATTTAAGTGACTTCTCACTGATTTTCAGTAGATTTTCACTGAATAAGATCTTGAAAAGAGAGTCACTGAAAATCAGTCAACTTCCACTGATTCAATTTTAGAGAGCTATATGAAACATCTAAAATTCTTTTATAATCCCTTAAAATTCTTTTAAATCTCTTATAAAATCGTTTAAAAAACTGTTAAATCCCACATACTATCTAAATCTGAATTAGTCATAAGTTACTAACGAAATAGTGACAAATCGTTTACTAATACACTTTAGTAAGTATTTTTACTATCAATTAGTTAAAAACTACTAATTCACAATAAAATAGTACTAATTCATTTAGTAAGGCTCACTAATTGATTAAGTTACCGTTACTATCTGAATTAGTACTTTTTTACTATGATTAGTAGTTTTTAACTAATTTATAGTAAAAATGATTGCTAAAGTGTATTAGTAAACGATTTGGCACTATTTCGTTAGTAACTTATGACTAATTCAGATTTAGAGAGTAAAAAAGGAAAAACTACCGTTCTAAATTTTTCAACTTGAACCAGCTCTCTTCAAATTCAAGGAAGACCCAAACGGTTCCGCTCCTTCGGATAAATATTAAGTCTCACCCCACGTTCCACGATTTCTACGGTTGTCCGATCTTACACCAGTTTGAAAATTCATTCTATCAAAAAAGACTGGGAGGTCTCTTGTGTCTTTTTATCCTTTGTCAGATCTTCGAAATCGTTTTCTTTATGAAGTGGTAGGAGAGGGGGGGGGAGAAAGTGAATGACTGGACCAAAGGACATGAAGGTGACATGATAGGTATAGGAAGAGGCCCTTGAATCAGATCAAGAATCCTAAAAAAAAAATTTAAACATGGAAGGATGTGTGGAGCTTTAAGATTGAAGTTCCCCTTTCTCGAGTTCTTTCTTCGTTTGTAAATTTTTGACAGCGCGTGGCGAATGCAGTAGGGGCCCTGTGTTTCCGTAACGAATCGAAAATACGACGTGACGTCTATGGTGTTTCTTGGGATAGGTTCCTTATAATTGTGCATTGCCTCGACGATCTGCACAATGCCCTGGAGAAGATGGATATTTAAATCACTGTCTAAGGAGATGGCAAATAGGCCTCGAGAATCTCGTTACGAAAGAAGATGGAGAGGAAGCGATCTCTTCAAGGAATGTTACAAATTGGTTATCTTGTCTCTGGCACTGTGACATCAGTCCTTTTCTTACTTCCTTTGCTAAAAAAGAACTAAGAGGTACATCTCCATTCGTAATTGTCCTCCACAAATGGGTCACTCTTGTTTATAAGTTTAAGAGACGTTTCATGAGAATTGTCCTTTATTTTTGTTTTTAGTGCGGAAGTAGATTTCCGGTTTGAAAAAAAAAAACTTTTACGAATAGTCAATCTAAATATTTTTATTTAACACTTGCAACTTTGGTTTAAAAAAAACCTTTATAAAGACTTTATAAAAACAATTTGATATTTGAATATTGGGTTGAAGTTTTAGGCGTCTAGTCTGACGATTTTTTTACATGTATTGGAATAATAACAAAAAATTTGCACTCTTCCCAAAATGCAAAATTATTAGTTATTTACTAGGTGCAATTTTAGAGAATTTAGAGGAATTTGCAAAAGATTTTAAATAATTTTAAGGATTTTTAAGAGATTTCAAGATATTTCAAGAGATTTTAATGATGAACTTCAGGGAATTTTAATATATATTTTAAACAATTTTAAAACATTTACAGAAGATTTAAAAGTTTTTAAAAAATTTCAAGTAATTTTAAGGGATTTTAAGACATTTCATTTGATTCACCTACTTCACATTAAAATAAATTCCTTAAAATTTCTTAAAATTTCTTAAAATCACGTAACATGTTTTGAACTGTTTTGAAAATTTTTAAACTCTTGAATTCTTTTGAAATGATTCCTTGAAATCCTTCCAAATTCCCTAAAGTCTTTCGAATACTTTTAAAATCTTTTAAAATTCTAGTCTAGTCTGACGATTTTTTTACATGTATTGGAATAATAACAAAAAATTTCCACTCTTCCCAAAATGCAAAATTATTATTTATTTAGTAGGAGCAATTTTAGAGAATTTAGAGGAATTTGCAAAAGATTTTAAATAATTTTAAGGAGTTTGAAGAGATTTCGAGATATTTCAAGAGATTTTAAGGAATTTTAAGGCATTTAATTTTATTTACCTACTTCACATTAGAATAAATTCCTTAAAATTTCTTAAAATCACTTAAAATGTTTTGAAATGTTTTGAAAATCTTGAAATTCTAATGAATTCTTTTGAAATTCTTGTAAATTTTCTTAAAATTATTTGAAAACTTTTATTAAGTTTGGAAGATTTTTATCAAATCGCTTGAAATTCCTTAAAATCACTTAAAATCTGTAGAAATCCTGCCTGAGGTCTTCATGTCTTTGGAATCTTGTTAAATCTCTTGAAAATCCCTTAAATTCCTTAGAGTTCTTTTAAAATCCTTTTAAATTGTTTAAAATAATTCTAATTCTTTTGAAATTCATTGAAATTTCTTACAATCATTTATCACTAAAATATCTTCACATCCCTTAAAATTCCTTAGTCACTTAAAATCTGATAAAATCCTTTAAGGTGTCATGAAATCTTCTGAAAGCTATACAAATTTTTAAAAATCTCTATTTTTGATATTTTCAAACTCTTATAAAAATCCATTGACATTATATGAAATTCATTGATTCTTTTACATTTTTTATAATCATAAATTCCATTGAAAGTAATGTATGTATTCAAAGTCCCTTTATATCTATAAATTCTTTGTAGTTCCTCGAAATGGTTGAAAATCTCATATAGAATTTAAATTCTAATTATTTTCAATTCAATTTATCAAACATTATTAACTAAAACAATAAAATAATTTTATAAAATTATAAAATTTCGCAGAACACAAGAAAAAAGTCATCAGCATTCTAGTGCGGGAAGTAGGAAAAATTATAGTTTGAAATTTGCAAATATATATATATATATATATTTCTGCAGCAGAAAGTGTCAACAAATATCGTTTAATCTGAATTTTCAACTTTACAACCGCTCATAAAATTTAAATTACAGACGTTAACGTAAATAAATAATATGGAGCACATGTGGCTGAAAATTATGGCACAAGGTGCAGCAGTTCTCGATTGCAACGACCCGCGACGATCTGCAAGTGCTTGGAAAATATATTAAGGCTATTTTTGACATTTTTTTTACCAGTTTGACACATATGAACGCGCGAGAAAGATTTAAATACTCGGCTTTTATTCGTGTAAGAAAACGATAATCCATAAATTATGTTCGTTTATATACAGTATCTCCAGCAGAATTTTACTCGTCGAGTCTCTTTCGGTAGATAAGGCAAATTATACTTATCTCTTTGCTTTTCAGCAACGCACATTCGCTGCCACTGCTTCGCATTCCCTCGTAATTGGCTATACGATCGAAATCGTCCCGTTTTTATCTTACTGCATTATCGATCGGCCCCCGTGGGAAGAATAAGAAGTATTATTGCTTTTCTTATTTTTTCATTCCAATCAATTTCTGCAATTGTTGCATTTTCTCTAATTAGATTCTTATTTATGGATCAACAATTACTTCTTTAACATCGAACTCTTGTTTCAGTTTGCACATTTACCCTTCATATAACTTAAGAACATTCAGCAGATTATTATAAACTGCATAAAAATTAATATGATCTTGCTTCTTCACAAAGATTAAATACATAATTACAAATACAGTGAGATGTACATATGGATTTGTTAATGTAGCCTAGGAAACCGAAGCCATAACAGAAAAATTATGTCACGTTTCTATGCTATGGTTTTGATTGCTAAAGGAAAAATCTTCTAAACACAGAAATAGTAAAATATGGTACAGCTACTTTTATGATTGATACAACCATCATTTTGATTGTAGAACATGTCTTTATGACAACTATTATAAAACCATTGGGCAAAAAGACATTGACATCCTGAGGATGTCCTAAAGACATTCTTAGGACGTCTTTAAGACATCAATTGGACTGACATGGGCGTCCTAAGGATATCTTCAGGACGCCCTAATGATGACAATGTCTTTTGGCCCACTGGGAAATAGTTGTACTTGTGTCAACTACAAATTATAGTTGCACCTCATTTTACTATTCCTGTGGTTGTCAAAACCATATTAGTTTATTCTGTACGTGTATAGGTAACAATTGAAACAGATCCGGAATCATGTTTTACTAAATTGAAATCCAATCCAATCACCTTACCCATTAATTTCGACGTCCTTTCTTAATCTTCATGACAGCAATTTCGATCAGGAAAACAATACCAGAAGAGACATATCCAGCAGCAAGTATGGTCACAAGTATTGGAAAAAGTTTATCATAACTGATCATTAAATCATCCAATTCCTCCTGTGACTTATCTTCAACCGATCTAATCGTGTCATCACCATTCCACTTTGAAAAAATTCCAAAAGATCTCAATCTTATCAGAATTTTAGCAAATCTTTCAACATAAGGAGAGCCTGGCTCCATGAAAAATCCTTCCGTTGCAACAACAAATGGCTCTTGGACAGTACGCGCCAAAGCACTTCCATTTTCAGCTCTAAAGTGCGATTGATACCAATCAGATGATGTTTTCACCATAACACAACTTATGTTCTTTTCTGTAATTACATGACGAGCACACTCTTCTACTGACGAAAAATAATACAATGCATTCTTCACCATCTTCAAATTTTGGATATCACTATCGAACTTATTTTTGAGTGTGGAGTCTATTATAAGTACCAACCCTGATTTATCCAATTCGGCCAAAGTATTAAGCTTTTGTTCCGAACTAGACGGTAAGTTGATGTCTGTCAGCATTGCATATATCTTAGCAGAATAAAAAAAGCTCAGAAGGACTGCATATACAAACATTATCCTCGCCTTCCAAGTTTCAGGCTGTTCAGGAACACTAAGTCCTAGTACAACTTGCAGTGTGAAGGACAAATTCCAGTCACTATTGTAGAGTTTTAAAATGTACATTAGTACCCAGACAATTACTGAAAATACTGCAATTGGTGCAAGAGCACAGAGAAAATTCAGTGCACTGAATGTAACCTTACTCTGAAATTCTGGCGTTAAACAGTTTAAACTACCAATACCAATAATCAAATGTTCCATACAAGGCCCGTCACAGCGCTTTATATTAATTAGCTGATTCAAAAGTAATTGAATTTTATTTCGAAGCAACTGTTCAGAAAAGAAAGTGAAGGACTTCTGTTGACCAAATCCGGTTTCGTACTTAATTGTGAAGTTCAAAGACATCGCAAAGGTTTCAAGCAAATTAATGCTGCTTCCAGAAAACTCAATTGGATTACCCGTGGAATTATACTTGACATGAGTGAAGGGGGGCGTGTTATGAATTCCTATTGTCAGTTGGAAAGCGTTCATGTTCCGAATTTTGTCTGGGAAGAGTGACGATCTTGATGCATAGGTCTTTGCTGTGTATGTTTTCTTAAAGGGGTTGTAATACTGCACCTTGGAAGAATTACTGACGATTTCGAGAACACTGACGTCCAGGAATTGATTATTCCAAGCAAATCTAAGGAGCTCTTTCTTCTGATGATCGAGTCCCCTTTCTACATCGGTAAATTGAATAACTAAACACTTTGGTCGAAAGCGACCTTCTAACAACATGCTTACAACTTTAAGAGTTTCATGCACAATCGTTAAATTATTTTTGTCAACAACAATTATGAAGAAAATTGTCCTTGGAGATTTGAGGATTGGCAGTCGCTTCAAATCAACAATCTTGATAGTCATTGCATTTACAAGATGATGGCTACTAGGATTGATTTGTTTTATTTCTCTAAGGAGTATTTCTTTTTTGAAGTCCATTCTGGTATAATTTTCGTTAATAAAAAGTGTTTGATACGTGGTTCTGTCCTTTTTTATGTACTTCGTCAAGAACTTTAGCCATTTAAATCGATTCAAATCACTTTTGGATTGAATCACCACAAGTATAAAAAATAATAAAAAGGGTAGAATTTTATAATTTAGATGCATTTTGCTAACTTGAATAGGTACTATATATCTTTTAGTTTGATTGTAACTAAATACAACTGAATAAAAACACGTCCTTCTATCGCATTTTCTATTCTTTAAATAATGGAAAGCCTGCTATTTTCTATGTTCGTTTTTTATTTCCTATAGGCAACGATCGAAAATATTGATCGTACTTATACTAGAATATTTCAATATATAATATTCTGTTATTAGTAAATTGCTTGTGCTAGTTCGCATTTGCACTCAATTATATAAAGTATACTTCATATACTTCATATACTTTCATATTAAATATATGAAAGAAACAACGCCTTTCCATAACACAGGTCAACAAAAAAAAATTTAGTTTTTGGGTTTCTGTTCTAATACATAAATCTGTTTCCATAAAAATAAAACAGGAAAAGGATAAATTTATGCGAGTTTTTTCCAACTTCAAAAATACTAAGGATTAGTTTGTTTTATCTCTCTAAAATAAGTATTTATTATAAATGCAATTCTGCAATTGTTTAACTTTTTCTAATTTAGATTCTTATATGTGGAATAATAAAATTATTTCTTTAATTTCCACCGGATTTTTCGATCTGTACATATACCTTTCAATTCGATAGCTTAAGAACATTCCGCAGATTATAAACCGCATAAAACTGAAAATGATGTTACTCCTTCACAAGGTTTAAATACATCTTAAATTTCTTACAATGTTGAATGCAGAATTTGCATACACTTTTACATAATACCTCTACAATATGCATACAGATTTAATATAAACTCTTCTTAAATCTCTTAATAAATTTCAATTTAGAGTGGGATCGCTTTAATATATATCTGATAAGCTTCCAGCAGCTTTCAGTCTTTTCTTATCTTATATAGCACTTACTTAACTAAAGCTTTCAAATCTACATTCAAAAGACATAGTTTCTCAACGATAGTAGAGCCTTCGTATCTTCACACTTATAAGTGTGAAGAAACGAAGGCGTAAAATCTTCACCTGCAGTGAATGTATTACTGTTTACTGTATAATCAGGATCAGAAAAATAAGTGTAACGTTTTTCTCGTTCGCATCAATAGCGATCTTATCACGCTCTTCGTTTTTGAATGTAGCCTTTTAATTAGTTTCAAGCAAGGTGTAAAACGATGATTTTCGTGATCAGTTAACTGCAAACTCTTCTGCGAGCCAATAAGAGTATCTCCCCTCGTAATGCTCACAATTTATTGGAATTTTGCTTCAGGAGAAAGCAGATGTCTGCATTCTGATCAGAACCTCGTTTTACCACAAACTTTTTGTTATTGGATTATGTATTAAATTAATTTTATATGAAAGGAGGGAAGTAAATTTTAGAGTATATATGTGTAGGCGACACAGATCTCAAGAGGATCTCACTTTCAAAATGTTCCACAATCATCATCATTATCTGCATCATCATCGGTATCATCATCAGCACCATCATGATCATAAAAATGTATTTATATAAGAATCAGGAAAATGCGATTTTCAGCATGTATCACGTCTGCTTATAGATGCAAAATAAAAATGATGATTTCAGCCATAAAAGATTCGTACTAAAGAACGAATAACCCAGTCTATTCCGAAATTGCCATAAATTAATGGAGAAACCACCCAGGAATGCTAATTAGTTTAAAATCCGTGGTTGTGGAGAAGTTGCTGAAAAGTGATGATAAATTCAACGAGCACGATTGAGACTGAGTCACTTGGAGCAGGTGTAGAAATGCCAGTGGGCGCTTCACTTTATATCTGCACTGTTGTGAAGATATATTAAACATATATCGTTTATATATCTTATATATCATCAACAGAAAGTTGATGTCGCGTTTTATTAGAGCGTTTTAACGTCGCCTCTCTTCAAAATGTAGTGCAAAAGATCTTTTCCCAAAAATAGCGAGTAACGGTTGGACTTATATGCTGCCCGATTAGCACCTTATTATAATTTATTTCATTTTATTCAGAATAGAAAAACTGACCAGGGCCTTGTCAGAACCCTATTTTAAATGGGGCAAAATGGGGCAATTTCTGCACGGGGATCTCTTTATCTTCTTCTTCTTTCCACAGTCCATCATTCCATTGGGTCAGCGAAAACGAAAAGCAAGGCGAAAAGTGTGAGCGAGAAGAATGATTAATGTTCCGATGGCGGACACTGCTTATATCAGGTTTCGTGCGATTTGCATAATTTCTGTGTTAACATTTCACTCGACTAAGCTCCTCGTTTATTTTTACGCAAGCGCACAAAAATAAACGACCATCTCTTCAAATTGGTCGAATTTAGGCGTGGGAATATGGCGCACTGAGAAAAATATATATACTACTCGTGCCGCACATAAATCCCACTCATTTCGACCTGCCGCACTGAGCTTCGGAATTTTTAATTCCATTTTTAATTTACTGCACGATTAAGCCATTTTTTATTAGGTTCCGAGTTATTGCTGCAAGCCACAGACGTTTCTACTTCAATCCCTCATTTTGTCATTTCTTTTACTCTTATGTATGACATTCAATTTTTTTTTTTATTTTTTTACTAATACTAGAATTTCATGTGCGCGTGTTTGTTAATCATTTATGCGTTGAAATCTCTTAGAAATCCACAAAAACATTAAAAATTCTTAATCTAGTAAAATCGATGTTAAAAATCGTGAGTCTCTAAAAATTTCTAGAAACCTCTTGATATTTCTTGACATTTAAAAATTAAAATCCCTTGAAATCATCAGTTTCATCGAATTCCTTGAAATTAAAAATTTTATTTTTAAAAAGAATCCTGTCATTAAAAATGATCTATAAATTGATTTTTAAAAATTACAAAGTATTTTTTAAATGTATTTTAGGAGATTGAGGAAGATTTAATTAAAGAGTTTTAATAGGTTTCAAAATATATTTTATAGAAATTCAAAAAGATTTAACTTATTTCTAAAGATTTGAAAGAATTCAAGAATTTTAAGTGATCTCAAAGAATTTGAAAAGATTTCACGGGATTTCATAAAATTTGAAAGATTATCAAGTGATTTACCAAATATAGAATCGAAAAACATTTTTTATATTATATTTTCACTTGAAATCCCCTGAAATCCTTCCAAATTCCCTAATCTTTAGAACACTTTAAAAATCTTTAAAAAATTTTTAATATCATATAAAATCCCTTGAAATCCGTAAAAATTGAACAAAATCTTTAAAAGTCAAGAAAATCTCTTGAAATTGAATCCAGTATTATTTTTTTGCTAATATTCATTTTTGGGGCTAATTTTTTAAATTATTTTCTAATTGATTGTAACAAATTTCTAATTTATTAAAAACAAAGATATGACTGACATATAATTCTGACACAATATTATGAGCCCTTTTTCGATTTTTCGGTGGTTTTGAGGTTTGCACAATTTTATCATAAAAATATTTATAACTTTGACTGAAATAAAAATAGAAAGTAGAAAATTATTGCTAACTTATTAACAATTTTTATTCAGTAAAGTACTTAGGTGGAAATATGTAACAGATGGTAACATATTATTGTCAGCGTTGAATAAACTTTTATTAGTTCTGATCAGTACAATTTTGCTTTATTTTAAAAAATTAATTATTTTTAATTATTTTATACTTTTAATTTAATTAATTTTAAAGGCAAGACATTTAAAAAAAAATTACTGGAATTTGACAAAATTTTAAACAACTTCGAAGGTTTTCAAAAATATTTTAAAATATTTTAAAGGTTTTCAAATTTAAAAAATTTTCTGGAATTTAATGAAGTTTTACAAGATTTATAAAAGTTTTCCAAAGATTTAAAATAAATTTAAAAACACTCCAATGATTTAAAAAGGTTTTCCGTAAGTTAAAGTAATATTATATTCATTGCAAAAAATGTTTAAATGATATAAAAAGATTTTAGGCAGCTTTGGAAATTTATTTTTAATTTTTAATTTTCAAATATCGCGAGGAGGTTGGCAGCACTGTCTCTCATAATGGCCGTCATGCGCATAAGAATGCGCAGAATTCATTTGTGGACTTGCAGCGTTGCAAACTTGTAATTGTGCGTCATTTCGTCATTTGTTCTTGATTGTTCGTCGTGATGTTCGGTCGTGAAACAAACTTATTAATGAAAAATTATAAAACTGTCCTTTTGTAATGAGAAAAAAGTGTTATTAACAATGTTGGCGGCACTAGGATTGGAGCAATTTGTAAATGAAGTCCGGACGTTCTCAGCAGATGATAGGAAATCCCATTTTTTCTGAATTGGCAATATTTAGCCTAAAAATCAATCTTATGCACTTTTTCTACAAAAGCCAAAAAGGTAATCAGTAATTTTGTTAATCAGGATTAATATTTTTCAACAAGTTTTTCGTCCTACTATTAAGTTCCTAAATAAATAGAATCATTAAAATAATTTGATAGAAAGGAAGTTTCTGTATGAATATTTTTCATCGATTGCTTTTGAAATTGTCAATCTTCGATTTTCTTCTTACAATTTATGAAATTTGTTTAACCGTTGGTTTTTAAAATTAATTGTCACTAGTTTCGAAGCAATTTATTTCACCAGGATATAGTATAATTATAAATGCAAAATAGTTTTAATTGTTTTTTTTTTCTAACCTGTGATTTTAAAACATTGCAGTTTGTCAATTGACAAAATTATATTAATATAATTTAAAAATCAGGAAAAGCAAACGTTTATTGATGTTTCAAATACCCTGAAATATTTTGTCCGTTCGCATTCGTGAAAATCACTTAAAATATCTTAAAATCCGTTTTAATTTTTTAATATCCTTTAAAATACCTTTAAACACAAAAAAATTTATGAATTACTTGAAAGCCTTGAAACTCAACTGAATTCTTTAAAAATTCTTTAATATAACTTGAAATCTTTGGAAAATTTTCAAATTCTAATGAATTCCTTTGAAATTACTTGAAAACTTTTATCAAAGTTGATTTATTGAAATCGCTTTAAATTCTTTAAAATCACATAAATCTGTAGAAATCCTGAGGTTTTGATGTCTTTAAAATCTTGTGAAATCTCTTGAAAATCTTTTGAAATACTTAAAAATTATTTTATATTAATCGAAAATCTTAAAACCTTTCTGGATTCTTTTGAAATTCCTCTAAAATTCCTTAAAATCAGTCAACAGTTCTTATCTCGATTCTAAAGTACAGACGGCTAATACAAATCTAACCAATAGCTAAAGAGAAAGAGAGAGAGAGAGAGAGAGAATATGACTTCAGATTTCGAGATAGCGAGAATCTATTTTCGATATAATCGCAAGTTCTTTTTTATGATAGGATTTCTTATAGATATTAGTGTGTCTTATTAATGTTGATCTAATGATTTTCCTTATCTGAAAAATGTAGGAAGCATTAAGCTCAAGGGAAATGAAAAATCGAGATTATAATTATTGACCAGCTCACCTTTCTGACTCCTCTCTCGCGATAATGAGGCATCTAAAGGCAAAAAGAGATGATCGCGAGCGTGAGAAGGTAGAGGAGACTAAAATCGTACATTCACTCGAGTCGATGTCCGCCGGAAATGCATAACTTAGCATCAGGCGTACGAAAGAGGACTAATCGCGAAAAATACGATGGCTTTTACGCAGCGGATGCGGGTGGAGCTGAAATATAATTTCGCGGATTAGCAAAGGCCTGTGTGTTTGGATCGTAAATTTCCACCGAGTTTCATTGCTTTGGCAACGCTCTCTACATTGCTCACAACCTTCTTTTCACCCCAAACTACACAAGCACGACCTGCGCTGCAAAAATTTATGTACAGAACGTAATCATATTCTATTTCAAATTCCATGTAGATTTATAAATGTTCTGCATGGTGGTTTATTTTTCCTCATTACTATACGCATATTGAATGCATAAATAGTAATTAAAGTTTTTAAACTGTTAATAATAACAAAATATAAACAAATTTTTATACTCTTCTAATATCACGTCGAAAATTGGCGTTAATCTAAACCCAGAAAATTGATGAGAATTAAAAACAGTTCCTTAAAATCTGAAATAGTTCCTCGAACTCTTTTAAATCTCTTTTTTTTAAATTAGAGATTTAAAAATTGTTGCTTAATTATTCAAGTTGCAAATTAAAATAATATATATATTTAAGCAGCTTTTCTACCCTATTTATTCATATTTCCTCAAAAGCAATTAGAATTATTAAGAATTATTTTCTTATTAAATTACGTAAAAATAATTTTTAATTACTACAGAAAACTATATTGACACATTTTTCTAAGGAATGATATTTTTCATAACAAAATAACACATTAAAAATTGGGTATAAGAGAATTTGTTCCTAATTGCTGTAGATTAGTTATCAACTAATTAAAATTTTTTTTTTAAAATTCGTCCATCGCAAATGTAGAAATTTATGAATGAGTTTGAATTTAAAGTAAAAAGAAACTTTAAAATTGATTGAGATAAACAATCTCTGGAACCTTGTAAAATATTTCAATCGAAATTAGATATTCTTATTTTAGCATTTTAGTATCTCGAGTATTTGACTCTTTTATTTACATATTTAAAGAGCTTCCTAAATTAGGTCCTTTCAAAACAAACATATTGCCTCTTGATTAAAATGTGTATCATTTGTGATATGACTCTTTTTGATACTTACACAAAGCCAAAATGGGTCAGGTTTAGAATTTCTAAATGGTTATCTTTTCTGAGACGATTTATTATTATTGCAAATTTCAATCTGAATTCACTGATTCACGCGGCATTTTTTGTTTTATTTCTGTTGACTGACCTTTTTCAGACTCAAATGATAAGATTTTGAAATTTACAACCTTTTTCTCATATTTTGCTTTCTTATTATTATTTCTTAGATTTATTTTCTCCCAATTTTTATTGTGTTATTTTGGTATAAAATAACCTTTCGATTTTAATGTCAATTTTTTTTATCAAAATTGTTTAAAATTAAGAATTGCTTAAGTTTAGTTTTCTGTATTAATCGTAGCATGGTAACGTGCTTGCTCACGATTAATATAAAAATTAATAAATTAAATTGTATTCTTTATGAAGTCTTCGTACCAAAGTGTTAAGTGTCTTCATATATTTTCCTAAAAATTTTATTACTTTTCGAGTATATTGTCTTCTGGTTAGCAAAGTATGCAAGCAAAATAAGTGCAGTAGAACACAGAAGGTATTTAGAATTTCACATCTCAAAAAATCTAACTCTTTTAAAATATTGGCATAATTACAAAGATTTATTACTATTATTATTATTATTTTATTATTTATTACTATTTATTATTATTTATTTATTCACTTTCTACTGTGCAGGAATTTAAGGAAGTCTGGGAATTGTCCAGGAATATCGTGAACCAAAAATAGACACCACTCTTTTGCGTTGTGAATATTGTGGTATACTAATTAGTATCTAAATGATGTCAAAACTACGATGAAAATCTATTGATGAAGTGAAATAAATAATTTCTAAGAGCAAAGATAAAATTCTTTCACTTGTCGTATTAAAAAGTTTATATTCCGCGCTCCTGTCACTATGAAACATCTGCGCCTCTCACCTGCTGCTACCGTGAGGCCTTCCCACACGTAACGTTGCACTCGCATCCATCTTCGGTCCAATCTTAATAAATAATCGTTATTATTGGAGTATATCTGCTTTCACGCGGCTTGGGATGGCGAATCCCATGGGGATCATTCCTAGTGCGACGAACCGCTGCGATCTCTGGACTTTTTTTGCAACCGCCGTATGAATGGCGACAATGATCTATTGCCGCTTTACCTTTTACTCCGAAGGTGGTATTAAACTTGGCAGAATTCTCTCTCTCTCTCACTATCTCTCTCTCTATTTATTTAAAGCGAGAGACAGAGAGAGTGTTTCATTTTTTGGATAACGTTTAATTTCATGTACCAAAACTTTTAAACGTTCAAATGAACGAATTTTTGTATTGATTGCATTTTAACTCTGTTTATAGTTTAAAATATAATCAATACAAAAATTCGTTCACTTGAACGTTCAGAACTTAAACCACATTTAATTTCTTAAATTCGGCAAAAAATATACCCTGAAAGGGCTACAAATTCGGATTTTGTCACTCCGTACAGAATTTTCGGACAGAATTAATTTTCTTCCGGAATTTGTATCCGAACCAAACAGATTTACTCCTATCTAATCCGAATTCAGACCAAAAGATTCCTATCCGATTTAATACATTTTAATCCAATGTCGAATCTACGGATTTAAAAGGATTGAAAGGTGAATTCGAATTTACTTCGGATTCATTCCTTTTAGAGACCACAGAATAAAATTGATTGAAAAATGAATTGAAACCTTGTTTCAAATAAGATCGTATAAATGAAGCTGTCTGGTTCTGGCATAAATTCCAGAATGATTCGTAAAATTTCGAATTGGTACAGAATGAATTTCAGTTTGAAATTTTCGCCAGGGTATTTTTTGTACAAATTACAATCTTTATTGCATACTAATGCATTTTATCCTCGTATGATAAATTTTCTCAATAAAAATTAGCTATAATCGAGAAAGATAAACTCGATATCTACCCTTGAAGATGGGTCGATCGTTAAGTGGATTTTTCTTGTAAAATAAACACAGGCGCCTTGCGTTAATGCAGGACCGGTACTTTAATGCATCTATGATATGATAATGCAGCGTTTTCACATTGGATTATGCATGTGGGTTCATGTATGATAATTTGGCGAGACAAAGCCGCATTGTCGGGACATAAATTGAATCACTGCCCCCCTCCGAGATCTCTCTCGCTCTCTCTCTCTCTCTCTGTTTCTCTCTTTATTTTTTCCAATCTTTCTTCTCCTCCTCTTGATCCTTTAGTCACCCCCTCCCACCCCACCTCATCACCCATCGCTGCATCACCCGAAACGCCCACTGAGGGACTCTCGCTCTTTCTGCCTACATGACGCTTAAAATCGTTTTAGCTCCGTTAAAAGTCTTGTAATTTTATGTTATCGCCATGAGCCTATAGGGTGTCCCTGTAGGTATGGCCCCCTTGTTCATTCACAAAGCGAGTCATTCGCGAAAGGACCCTTTATTGTCATTACTATGTATAACGTGTAACACATCACGAGATGGCATGTGAATTTTTTTATGATTTGCTCTCGTCTTGTTATGTGTCACATCCACGAAATATGCTAATTCATAATGTATGCGATGCATGATAGTTTGTAAAAAAATAAGACATTTTTTTAACTCTTTAATTTTTTTTTTGCAGATGTGCTGATCTATGTCACTGAGAAAGTCTCAAAAGTGTCCTGTTTTCGTATTGGAGTAGATATAAGTCGAGATAAAAGTCGAGGTAAATGCTGTACTTAAGGTAAATTTCCTTATAAATTTAAATTCTCTAAGTTTTAATCGGCGAAGTATGAGTTATTGAATCAAATCAGTAAGGATTTTCACTGATTTTTCAGTGATTTGATCCTTACTGATTTTGATTCAATGACACACTTCTGATATACACTCTTATTGACCCTCTCGTGAATTACGCCCTTATTGACCCCCACGTGAGATACGTCCCAGTGGGCAAAAAATTTAAAGAAGTTTTTTGAACGTCTCAAAAACGTCCTAAAAATGTTCTATGTCAAGCAAAAAACTAGAAACATCTTTGGAACATTGGACGTTTTTTGGCTTGACATAGGACGTTTTTAGGACGTTCTAGAAACTTTTTAAAATTTTTAGCCCACTGGGGTCCTTATTGACCCTAAAAGTGAAATACGCCCTTATTGAATATTGATCGCCATTCGAACATATGATATACACCCTTCCTGGTCTTTCTTTGGTAAAAATAAAATAAGAATAAAATTTCTTGAAAATAAATGTAAATTTCTATCATAACCCAGTGGGCACAAATATCCCAAGACATTTTTAGGATGTCCTTAAAACGTCTTAAGTCAGGCCAAATAACGTTCTAAAAACATAAGACATTCCAAAGACGTTTTTAGGACGTTTTTGGGAAGTTTTTTAGTCGTTTTAAAAACGTCTTTACATTTCGTGCCCACTGGGAAAATTATAAACAATTATTTGTAAAAGTATCGATTCAAAATAAAAGTTTCTCACAATTTTAATCTAAATTCACGGTGGGGTGATAGAGTCGATCTCCCCCCCCCCCCAAAAGGTTCTTGAATCAGTTTCTTGATCTGCACGAAAGCATATTTACAAACCTTAAAAAAGTTTTTTTTTAAATCCATTGAAAGCATTAGAAATCTCGTCAAATTTCATAGAATTCATAAAAATGACCATGAAGTCTTTTAAAAATCATTAAAATCCCTTGAATTCTCTTAAAATTTCGAAATTTCTAGAAATTCCACGACAAGATTTAAAATCTTAGAAACCATTTTAAGGCATTGTGATACTTTACCATAATTGAAAATTAGTTAAGTCAATTATACATTCATAATAATAGTTATTGACTCTTATTAGGTAAAAATATTGAACTAATTTGCTCTTATGGTAAAGTGTCACATGCCCTTAATTAAATCTCTTAACATTTCACGAAAACATTCAAAATTGTTTAAAATTCGTGGAAATCTCTTAAATTTTCCAAAGACTTCTTGAAATTCTTTAAAATTCTATGATAATATTTAAAATTCCAAGAAATCTTTTAAAAATCCGAAAAACCACTTAAAATTTCTTAAAATTATTAAAAATCTCATGAAATTCTACAAAATATTTTAAAACTTATAAAAAATCTCTAAAGTTCATAAAAATCTTTAAATTTTTAAGGAATTCCTTTAAAATTCCACGAACTATCCTGAAATTACTGAAAATGCTGCGAAATCTTTTACAAATCCTTTTAAAATTCCACTGGTTCAGATTAAGAGAGTGATTGGCTTTTGAATGGCTTTTGAATGGCTTGAAGTTGTAAGAAAAATAAATCAAAATAATCGTAATAATCGCGTGTTGATTTACTAGTACATAATAGTAAAAAGAGCTGCGCGCAGCATATAAGCGCAAATTTTAAATAATAGTTATGAATGAAGCTCGACTAGTTGAGACGAATGATTGGTAATTATTGGTCGAGTAGGTATAAAATCGATTTAGTATAAACATGGGAGTGCATCAAAGCGTTTAAGCTTAAGCTGGGACTGGAATCGCGATTTAGTGCCGCCTCCCTCGCAACAAGCGGAACGATAAATCCTACGGGACACTCGAATAGGCATACGGTATATCGTATGCACGGCCGCCGCGCACCAAATACCATTTAAATGCACATAGGGACGCAAGGACTTGAACGCGCTTGAAACATAGACCCATCAACATACATAAATTCGCGTCCGCGATGCGGTGGGCCCAGTCCAGCAAAATTCTGTACCTGTACCTTCGACATCGCGAGCCGCGTTCGCGCGCTATAAATACATATAAATATTCCCATAAATCCCACCGATGGGTGCATTACACGTATGGTGACAGGGGGAGAGAGCCTCCTTCTTCTCACGTGCACCTTAGACACGTTCTAAGGTCCCATAAAGGCTCTATGTATGTATAATGTATATTCTGGAGATCCACGCGTGCTTCACTTGGATCGATTGCAAGGAGCATCGTGGCGACTTTTGACAGGAAAATAATCGGGAATTTAATGGTGTTGAAGCCAAGTTCTAATCTAAAAATTCAATTTCTTCATTTTACTCAACAAATATTAAATTTGGAACTTTTTCCTTCTGTAGAATTAATCAATTTTGACCTAGAATTATGCGTACAGAGCGAGAAAATATCTAATTCATATATTTTTTAAATAAAATGAAAATATTCATTTTTTAAGTGAAATTTTGGATTTTTCGTTTTATGCAAACAGTATCGAAACTAAATGCCCTTAATTAAACATCTTTTGCTGGTAGGAAAAATAATTGAGAATTTTTAGATTCATTAAATATAAAATTGTAATTCTTTATCTAATTTCAGGAATTTTCATAAGTTTCATGAAATTCCTTTAAATTTCGTAAATTTACTTGATATCCCTGAAAAATCTCTTAAGAGTTTCTCAAATTACTTAAAATTCCACAAAATATATAGTCAAATCCCTTAAAATTACTTTATAATCCCATAGAATATTTTCTATCTTTATATAACTTTTTTATTAGTAATTTTGTTGACAATGAAAATAATCTGAAGATTTCAAATTTAGTAGTTTCACACAATTCGCACAATTTCCTAATCAATCAGATTTTCGACAATCATTTGTTCGATATATTGGTAATATCACTTTTTTAAGATAGGATATTTATGATTTTATTATAATTTCTGCTTGTCTTGCTTCAGGTTTTGCATCTCGAAAATAAGCGTAGAAAATGAAATCTATGGAAATATAAGCGCCATGTGTGTATTTGGCTACGCTACTGAATGCCAACCTGCCTCCAACCTACGTTAACTACTACCTACCCACCTACCTACTTGCGTACATACGTACAAACGTAGAACTCGCTCATGACATAAAAAAAATGAAAGAAAGGCGAGCGTCGTATTTTCTCCAGTAAACGAGTTGCACCACGAGGAACACGTATGGCAGGGCAGTTCTTTCTTTCCTCTCGAGTATCACGTCACAACCGTAGATCGTCTTTATGGCAGGAGAAGATAACTTCGTCAATGTCAAGGAGACGAGAAAATTGCCCTCTACTGTCTTTTTTCGTTCCAATATCTCCCAACTTATCAGAATCTATTTCGACCTATCAAAATTCTTGGAAGCTATCAACGAATCAGAAAGCAAAAGCATGGACATTTATCTTTAAAGAATTGTTCATCTTGATTCGAGTGAAAAGACAAGAATTCAAAGATCCCAATGAATGTGGTAACTTCTCCCTCTTAAGTGTGGTGAATTAGAGAGCAGGGAATGACTCCTTAAATTATTATTTCCACCCTCAGCCTCTTAACACGTAGAAGCTTTTAGAGATGCTAGTTCACAGGTTCAGGGAGGATGTCATACCCCACCCTTTTGCCAGCTATCTTTGGGATCTGTTCTCTCACCAGGTAATTCCTAGCATATCTCTTGGAGAAGATCACTTTAAGTGGGGGAGGTGACGAAAACCTCGAGTTGGAAATAATTATACGATGAGGGCATTTAGGGTGACTAATTTTTACAACATTTTGCCCTTCTAGGCGTTAGAGTCCCCCTCAGATAGCACAACAAATTTCCTAAATATTTCCTGGTGATTAAAATGCAAGTTTGGGAATACTTAGGGGTCACAATGGTTCAGCAGTTCAATTATAGGGTAAATAGGGGATTGTTTCATTGTTTAAATTTTACGGAGATCATTCTTTGGTAATTTCAACAAATAAGGGGGGTGAGCCTGGTACTAGATTGTAAAAGAGGTAGGTAAGGATTCAAATGATTAGACAAAGAATAGACATGGATAGGAAAGTAGGGATTGAAAAAGATAGGTGCGGCAGCAGCAGATTGCAAAAGGGATAGAAAAAGATTGGTGTGGATAGGCAGAGAATAGGGAAAGATTGAAGAATAGATAAAAATAGATTGGGAAATATATAGAGAAGGATACTTTTGGATACAATTTTTCTTTCTATTTCAATTCTGAAGATTAAAAAATGTTTAAATAAATTTTCCAGTACTTTAATAAAATGTCGCTAATAGCCCCCGAAGTTGGGGCTATTAGGGACATTATTGACCCCGTTGAAAGTCGACACTCGACTTGCAATGAGGTCAATTGGAGCAATTTCTATTCGGGGTTTCTTCGGAGGAATCGATTTAGGTCTGCAGAGAAGAAACAGAAGACGAGCGACTTCTCGGCAGGAGAGAAATACGAAAAACAAAGCATAATAGCAAATTCTTTGGCGCTATCTGAATCTGCCTCCCATGAGGCATCTTAACCCGACTAGGGCCCCTGGTATCTTCCGATCGCACGTCCGAAATGTCAGACTCGTGACCTCTCTCACTATTTTACGTTGCGCGGTTAAACGCGCGTCTCCCACGTTTCCATCGTACAATTACGCGCCACCCGGGTCCAGTATATTTCGGACTCTAGCGCGGACTGGGCATAAGGTCCTAACGAGCTGATCACTATCAGATCCCGGCATTCGCATGAGTCATTTTTGAACGAGCCGCGAGCAACTCTTGCCGCGAGCCACACTCTTAAGTTGCGGCAGCCACAGCGGCAGCTCCTCTTCCACATCGACTGATCGATACTGCAAGATCGATTCCCACTTCCTCAACAACAACCCTACCAGATTCGCAAACGATACCTCAGAGACTCAAACGGATTCCCACTGCTGCAAATCTGATTGCAATGATGGGAAAATGAGAGACACACAGCAAAGAGTAGATCTTAAAAATTATTCTCACGCACTTTATTCTTTACCATAAGAGCAATTTTATAGTTTTGGCAATTTCACGTTTACAACAATAGGGGAAACCGGGGTCAAGTGTCCCTAATTGCCCCTGTATTGAAGTAATTAGGGATAGGCACTGGGGCAATTCGGGACACGTCGCACAAAAACAAGTATAAAATTCTAGAAAAATTTGAGAATATTTTGTAAGGCTCTTTAATTGTTCAAGATGTTTATTTTGAATCAAGGCAATTTACATTTATAGAATACTTGTGTGTTAAACATAATAATCGTCACTGCTTCAGGCAATCGTGTCAAACTCATAAAAGGTAGATTTGATTGACACTATGAATTAAATTCCTTACCCAAAATGAAACAAAAATTAGCTAAGATCAATTGGAATTTCTTGAAATTGTTTAAATTCCTAAAAGTCTCTTAAAAATTCTTAAAATAAAAAATTTTATTTTTAATTTCTTGAAATCTGTTGAAATCCCTGCAAATTAATTCAAATATTTTTAAATAATTTTTCTATAACTCGCTTGAAATTCTTTAAAATTAATAAAAGAGATTTCTTTGAATTTTAAATAATTCCTATCACCGGAAATTATTATTTTTGGATATCCGTTATTCTATAATACCGTCTGCTTTAGATTTCTGCATGAATCTCACGGAAGCTTATCATTCTTCCAATATCTTCTTTCGCTATAAAAGAAGCATGAAGGAAAAATAAATTATCTTGCTAATAATAAGCCTCATTCTACCAGGTACCCTCTTTAATTTTTTCAAGCCGGAATTTTACACGAAAGACGTCCCTCGGAAAGGTTCTCTCAAGGATCTCTATTAGGCATGAAATAGTCGTATTATTATCAATATTATGCAGACTCGTAATCCCAACCTCAGTCGGATTTAATAACCATCTGTCAATGCAATAAGGAGGGAATGAAGATAATTAGATTTAGAACTTCTATAACCACCAACTCTAGATGATTTATATCCTGTAGAGCAAGTTAGAGAAATGGGTAAAACTATAATAAACGGGTATAACTATAATTAATGGGTTCACTTCAATGAAGACGTTAATAACTGACAAATACATAGGTTTAAATGAGCCTAGATCTTGTGGAAAAATTTTAATTTTCGTTGTAAAGTGTCTTTTACTTTGGGTTGATCACTTAAATTTTAAGTGTTTATCTGCAGATTCAAAAATTTTTTTTAAATTTCCAATATTTTAGAATATTTTAATGGGTTAGATACACTTAGAACGCAAAAAAATGGATTTTTTGAAAAATTCCCTACAAAAAGTTTTTTATTCTAGAATCTTAATATTTTACCACATAAAAGTTTCACATTTTGGCAAGTTGTAAAAAAAAAATTAAATAAAAAAAGTAAAAAATGAACGAGATATGGCCAGTCTGCGAAAGGTCTAAAAAAAAGGTCGTTTGCGGTGATCAAGATTGCTCATCACTGCATCATTTGAAATAAAAAAAAATTGTTGCGATCGTTAGTAAATAAGATTTAGCTCCGGTTGAATGAAGGATTTGAAAAAAAATTTTTTTTTACAAAATGGTGCATGCTCGAAGTCAAAAATTTTTTTTCGACCTTAATTTTGGTCATATTTTCGGGAAAAAAAACTATTAATGGAATCTCAAAATCCTTCGTCCATCCGGAGGATAATTATATTTTACATAAGTGGTATAAATTTCAAGTCGATCGGTTGGTTCGTTTTGGAGTTACAGTGATCACCGACTTCGAAAACGTGGTTTCAAGAAAAACGCGTTTAAAGTTTTGAACACAATAAAATTATTATGCAAATAACAAATTTATTTTTAAACTTACACTGAATCATCGATTCCGGGTCCATAAAGGGTATTTTCCTTCGCCTTATCAGCTGCAGCAATATTTATTTTTTTCATTTTGTTCCATTTTTCATTTTTTCAGTGGCAACTCCACTCTAAGTGGTATAGTTTGAAAAATACTGCTCGGATTGATTTGAAATTTTCCGAAAATACTTTCGAAATGTTGTACTTTCAGAATATGCAATACAAAAAAATTGATTTTCTGAAATTTCTAAGTGTATCTAACCCCTTAAAAGATTTAAAACGATTTTAAATGATTTTAACAAATTTTGAGAAATTTGAAGGCATTTTTCAAAAAATTTCAAGGAATTTCAAGAAATTTAACAGAACATTTAGTAAACACCCTGGATAATAAACAATTTAATAACTAACTTCTAAATTTCTTTCTGCTAGGTTTAAATAAATTCTTACTGAACAATTTTAATTTTCTTTGTAAATTACCTGTTATTTCAATTGTTTTCAATTTGATGATCTCTTGACAGAGTTTCAACAATACATTAATTTGATAAACGGCAAAGTTGCAAGTAACGTTTTACAACGTTTTATAACCTTTTATCAAGATAGATCAACGATAATCCCTTCTAAGCTCCTTACCCAACGAGCACAAATTGCACAATAAAAAAAATAATTTCTAAAGGTCTTAATTACCCAATCCAAAGGCTGTAGAAGACACCTGTTGAGGTGCGAATACCGGGAATATATCGCTCTCTAATGAAGACGTACGTGTTGATCGCGACGGCACCGATTAACTCGGGATGATGATTCGCAGATACGAGACTGTAAATTGCGAGTGGGTCCTTGTTCGCGCGCCTTAACGGCCGTGGGTCGCAATTACACGTAACTCGCGCCCTCCGTTGGAGTTCCTAACAGGGAAAAAGGTCGCAGGTGTCTCTCGAGTATCCTCCAATAATCCGCCGGCCGAGTATTGTTACTCGCCACTCTCTTGGAATGCCAAGAGCCTTAAATTGAAATAGGAAGTTCCCCTTGGCGTTAGTTGCCGCTTATGATTTAACGATTAGTTCTCGAGAGAGGGTTTGGCTAATTCTAGAAATAAAAATAGCTGGAGACCAGTCGTAAAGTTCAGGCTCAGGACCACCTGCAAGTGTTTGAAAATGAGGCGCCATCTTTTATAGATTTAAGTATTAGCTTCGAGTGTTGATCTGCTGATGTGCCGAGGATGAAAAAAGTCGATGTATGATTTATCTTTGGGTGTATTTGTTTTGGGTTCGCATTGTTAGAAATGCCAGACCACCGGGTATCTTCAGAGATGTTAAAAGATTTGATGTAGAGAAACTTCTCGCGGCTATTTATAATTCAGCAGATCATTAATTGTTCTGATCACCCAAAGTTCTTAGAATCTACAATGTTCTTCGTGTTATTAAAGAATGAAGGAAAGTCTTTTAGTTGGTGGAAGATTCAAGTGTTTGCATTATAAAGCAACTCAGCAATGTAATAAGGTGTTGTTACTATGTTCATAGTCTATAGATGTTTTTGCAAACTTCTGGAAATGGTAAGCATGAACTTGCAAATCATTGATCAGATGTTTGAAGATCCTTAGAAGATCTGTGTCCAATGTGAGTTCCTAGACAGTCCTTAAACGGTGATGCAGACAATGTTCCAAAAGCACAATGTCTATAGTCTATAGATGTTCTTCAGATGATGATTTGTTGTCCTTCGGTTGCTTAAAAGATGTTTGCAAATATTCTTGCAACATCAGAAGATGTTCTTGTTTGTTGAGTAGCGAAAGACAAATATTGGAAGTTGTAGATTGATAGTTTACTATTCATACTGTAAAGTGTTGTTACAATGTCCACAGTCTCTAGATATTCTTCACATAATGATTCGACGACCTCCAGATGTTTTTAAAGAAAGATTTGTCTGTGTTCGATGGAGTTCCCAATTCATAATCAACAAATTTCTACAGAAAGAGTATTAGATGTAGGGTCTTATACAAATGTTATAAAGATTTGTGTAGATATTAGTTGATGTTTGAGGTAGTCCTTCAAAACATCTCGGAAATTATACCCTAGATTTTCTTCACTCTCTTAACTTTCTTAACATTTTTCAGATCTCAGTAGCATTATAAACATCTCTAAAGTCATAGATCCTCCCAAAGAACATCATCTGAGAAGAACAAATCTAAAATATTCTCTTCGCTAGACATGAACGAACATTCCTAAAGATCGATGCAGACTAACGAAATTTTGCAAATATTTGTTTATTCTCTGTAGATCCTTCGGAAGCTAGATCTCCAGAGATGTTCTCAGCTCTGATAGATTTTGTTGGGACCAAAGCTTCTGTCCCCAAAAGTCTGAATTTTCACATAGCAGTGTTTTTCAGAAGGTCGGTAACAATAAGAGATATTTTAATGGCGCTTTGTGTCTCTGGATTCGAGGGCTCCTTTATTTAGCCGCGTCTCGATTCACCCTTTTGTCTCTTTCCTCGTTCCTTTCCTCTAACTGGACGCTTCGTTATGTCTGCTACCACTTCTTCTTTCGGCTTCGACTACTCTGGGTTATTTTAATTGGATTTTCGCCGAATCTTTTTTCGTCGAAGCATCGCTTCTTAGTTTCGAATGCCATCCGATCACCACATTACACATATATGTCTGTATGAATACAAAAGTCGCTTTTTGCACTGGGTAGGTGTTTAAGGCTCACTTGGGCACTTAAGCTTGCCCTGATTCTCACGATCTCCAGTTGTTCCTCATCTTTTTCTGAGGAATGACGCCAGAACATTCTTTCCATTACTCTTTCTATTGATCGTCAAGTTTGCCAATCATGATAGCTAATTATCTTCTTTTTCATTGAAGCTGACATTTTGATTTTTTTCTTGATGTGATTTTCTATCGGAAGGGTCGATTACTGGAGGAAGAATAGAATCTTAAGTCTACACGAAGCTTTGCAGACAATGTGAGAACGAGGATCGATCTTTAAAGGGAGTGTTCTTCTGTCTTTCTATGGCTCTACAGTATACAATGTAAATCGATTCTAGAGTAAAAATTTACACTCGTTTAAAGGACGTCGAATGTCCGATCAATTACTATGGAGCCTTACATGCCGTAACAAATCCATCGAAGCCTTTAATCTCGACGAGAAATCGATGGAACGATACATCGATCGCGGGATCCGCGTCGTAGATCTAACACGCGATCGCGTAAACACTTCTTGAGAGATTCTTACAGTTTTACTGGGAGCTTTCAATATCAATTGAATCTGAAAATTTCAATTTCATTTATGTAAATTATTTTAAAATTTTATTCTAAATGTTATTTCCCTGTGTAGGAAAATTTCATGGCAGTCTATTGGCTAGTCTGGCCCATATCTGATGATGATCAGTCTTTCATGAAAAAAAATATCTAAGTTTACCCTTGGAATCAGAGTGGCCACATATCAGAGAAATCAGGGAAATTTCAGGGAAATGCGAATAGCTGGCAGAAAAAATAGAAATTGATCTATTAATCAAAATAATAAATTGCAGTTTATTTAACAGATTTTTGAAGATTTCCAAGGGTTTCGAGGGTTTATAAAGGATTTTCGGACATTCTTTAAGATTCTATAGGTTTCTAAATATTTCAAGAAATTTTCAATCATTTTAAGGGATTTTAATAGTTTTCTAGGAATTTTAAGCGATTACAAGAGATTTTTATGGTATTTAAAAAAATTCGTGGAAGTTTAAAGGACTTCAGGAAATTTTAAGAGATTTTTAAGAAAGTTTAAGAAATTTAAAGAATTCTGAGGTATTTTAAAGTTCCTTGTGAAGTTTTAAATGATTTTAAAAAGCTTGTAAGAATTTCAAGGAATTTTGACATTTTTAAGTGATTTTAAGAGATTTCAATGTTCCTATTGGATTTTAAAAAAATTTCCAAAGATATTTTTGATTTGTAAAAGATTTTGTGGAATTTTAAAGTATTTCATGGGATTTTAAGAGATTTTAACAGACAAAGAATATTCTCGTGGAATTTTAGGAATTTCAGTAAATTTTAAGGACACGTAGTAATTACCATATATGCTCTTCAAGGATTTGAAAAGGAGTTCCTTGGAATATTTTTTAGATTTTAGGAGATTTTAAATGTATCTTATGAAATTTCAAGAGGTTTTCAAAAGTTTTAAAAGATTTTTACGAATTTGAAGTGATTTTAATATCTCTTACAGAATTTTATATGATTTCGAGTCATTTTAAAATAAGTAGTGAAACTTTACGCGATTTTATGGAATATTAAGGAATTTGAAGAAATTCTAAGGATTTTCATGAAATTTTTAAGGGATTTTAAATGTTGTCATGAAATTTTGAGAGATTATGAAAGTTGTGAAATTTTTAAGGATTTCAAGAACTTTCTGTTAATTTTAAACATTTTTACGAATTCTTAAAAGATTTTATGTAGTTTCAAAAGATTTAAAATGATACTATACAAATTTTTTGAAAAGTTTCATTAGCGCTCTTATTGAAAATTTATTCGCATTTTTAATAATTTTCCGTCAGCCTGGAAGTCAGACAAATTTTTTTTGTCTGGAAAAAGTTAAGGAAGTGTTAGGGAAATTGACAAATTTAATCTTGTGGCCACCCTGTGACTCCAGTCTGGTCCAGATGCGGCGCTGGTCAGCCTTCCATGATTAAACTACCAAACCAGCCCCAAAACTGGAATCTAGGCATTCTAGTCTGGTTCTGGACAGCGCCATAAAATTCTTTTTTCCATACGATTCAATGTCATATAATTATAATTTTTGAGGTACGTTGAATTCTGTAATAAAGTATTTTCTTCACAGGCCAAAGTTATTCTTTTCCTTTTGTTCCCTCGATTTTGAAAGGGCTGTTCAGGCCTCTCATTAAGTCGAACTCATTTTTCGAAATCGTGAGTAATTTGTGCACGACCGTTATTTGCATCGTCGCAGATGGTGATTACACACTCACGTCTCACGTGGGCCCGTTTTTAAGAGGCGTCGATTCGTTTTGACGTGCAGTGCATAACGCCTCGGGCCCACTTTGATGGGGCCCATTTTGACGAACCAGGGAAGACCCCAATCACTTTGGCCTTCACAAAATCCTCGTGCGGAAGTGTGGAAAGCACACCCCAGGCGATCTTCTCGTCGCTTGCATTTCTCTTCCAGTTGCCGTGCCAAATTTTAGTAGTTATTTGTTATTTCTTAGGCCTTGATCGGGATGTCTATCTACTAACCGGGAAATAAATGGGAATTGAAATAAATCCAGGATATCTTAATAGTTCTTCTATTTTAGGACTTATATTTTGGATCCTTATATGTTGCATCTTGATATTGTGTCTTATATTATGGATTTGAAGATTTGGGTATTATATTTCAGTTCTTATTTTTGAGACTTGCAGTTTGGTCATAATTTTGGGTCCCATTTTTGAATTTTCTATTTTATGCCTCAAATTTTCAGCTCTATCTTTAGGCCTTTGGGTCCTTTTTTAAATATTATACTTAGAACTTGTATTTTTGGACATGTGTTTTGGGTCTTAAATGGGTCCTATATTTGTGTATTATATTTTTTATTTTTTTGTTTCAGGTATCCTATTTTATATCTTACTTTTGGGACTTGTGTTATTGAAGATTACTCATACTGTTCAGTACTGTCGATTTGGAACTTACTATGGGACCCAAGGCTTAATATAGCTCTCGAACGAAAGTGGAATTATTTTGCGATTTTAATGCGAATAAATTGATTTAGTGAGTATAAATTCAGCATTTACGTCTTAATGACAAAGAGTGTGTTTGTATGTTGGTGGCAAAAGGAATGAATAAGGAAGACTAGAGACTACCAGCACCAGAGCATTAAATTAAGATCCGGTGTTAAATAAGGCGGTGAGGCCCCCTGCCGGGAGGGAGAGTAGGTATTACCCGTCATTGGGCCCCTTCGGTTCGGGACTGTTGTTCGTGTCTTCATCTCGCTTTCAAAGCCGCCACGGTAGCATTTATTAACGCTTGTACGAGGCGTGTAAGACGACTGGAAAGAAGCACCTTTAGTCGGGTAGCGAACATCCTGGGAGGAATCACATCCCGTATTTTATGCATCAGAAAAAACTCGAGCACGCAATAGCAATAGCAAGGTTATTTATAATGAGGACGGTTCAAAAGGACGTAACCACTTCCAAGTGGAATGCATCTCTTCCTGTCATCGCTTTCATTCTTTTCGCAACCTCCATTAGAAAAATTGAATGACATGACACCCTTCAGTTTCTTATAAAATTTTAAAAGATTATATAGGATTACAAGAGATTTTTATCATTTTCAAAAGATTTTAAGGAATTTGAAAGTTCCTCATGAAATATTAAAATATTTTAGGAAATTTTTGAAACATTTTTTTGAATTTTGAAGAAAAAAAAACTTCCTTATTTGACCTTGATATGCTTCTGGGGTCTTCAGCGAATTCAAGAGATTTTATTGAGTTTCCTCCACTGGGGTAAATTTTTACCAAGTGAAAGCTTAAATTCTTCTGGGAATAAAGCTGGGTCCATTGTTAGGCCCACTAATTCAATGATCGACCGCTCGCTGTTATTATTGTTATTAATCCAATTAGTGCGTCATCGGTTTTTTACGCTTGCAAAATGACTCAACACTTTATCCTTTTCTTATCGACGCTTTTATAAAGCAGGCTCCAAATTGGATATTCTAATTAATTTTAGAATAGTTATGGGATTTTCAAGCACTAATTTTTTCCTGGAATTCATCATATAGTTGGTATTAATGTTTCTCAGATTGTAAAGGCCAATAAAAGTGAGTCAAGTTTTAGTACACCTTTTGCATTTCTTACGTCAGAGGACCCATCTTGTCAAGATTCTCTCTGCTATTCTGATTCAGAGAGGCGCGTGACGCGTTCTTTTGAAAATGCTCGAGCCTTATGACGTTTACAAATAGCTGTTAAAAGGCGTATTGTAAATCCGCGGGTTGCCTAGCTTGAAAGGAAAAGAGAGAAAGAAAAGTGGATTCAACATTTATTGCGACCCGCAGTCGTAAAGACATATATTTCATAAGCAAGCAAATGAATAATGTCTGAAAGAATTTGCGTATACAAAATTTCGAATAAAAAGTGGAGGATATTACAAAGTGTATACTTCAATATACAAGCTGAACAACCTTAAGGATTTAAATGATTATTTTAATAGTCGAGAAAAATATATACTTTCATTTTTTGGGAATTTTTCAAAATTATTTATTGCAGTATTTATTTACCAATAAAAGACTGATTACATCAAGTTATATGCAAATCCCATTCAAACATGAAATTTAAAGGATTTTGACGCATTTAGGGGGGTTTTACAGTTCTTCATTAAATTTTAAAAGATTACAAGAGATTTTTATGATTTTCAAAAGATTTTATATAATTTTAAACATTTTAATGTAATTTAAAGAATTTCAAGAAATTTTAATGAATATTAAGGGGTTTTAAAGTTTCTCATGAAATTTTAAGGAATATCAAAATGTTTTTAGAAATTAAAAGAGATCTTCAGAAATCTTAGAAAATTTAAAGAGGTTTTCGAGAAATTTTAGGAGATTTTAACGATATGTATTATGCGAAATTTTAAAAAAATATCAATAGCATTATCAAGAATCATAATTGTCGATTGGCAATTGAGCTAAACGACCCCGACCTCCATCCTGTTGTTTACTGTGAGGGTAAATAGCGACATATTCGAAATAATTGCGGAGGCCGTTGATCGTTCGCCTTTGACGAGGCGTGACGTTCTGTGAGCACGCATCGATGCTACGCACATCGTAACTTTTCAAGCAAATTTCGTACGTAATTAACAACGCCTAATTAACAATATGATAAAACACCTCTCATAAAAAATTATCATAAAATTCTTCTATTTATTATATTCTCATTAGAGAGGATGTATTAGATTCGTGTAAAATTTGACCCCACCCCCCGTTTTTATCAAATGACCACTTTTATGACCCCCTGCACCCAAAAAACCTGTTTTTATGAATATGTCTGTCTGTAGATTTTTTAGTTTTTTAACACGATAACTTTCGAAAGAATTGACAGATTGGATTGGCCTTTGGTATGATTCGAAGAGATTTTCAATAATTTTAAAGGATTTTAAGAGGTTTTTAGGAATTTTAAGTGATTACAAGAGATTTGTATAATATTTAAAAGATATAGTTGAATTTTAAAAGGACTTCATGAAATTTTAATAGATTTTAAAGTTCCTTCAGAAATTTTAAAGGATTTCACGAGATTTTTATGATTTTCTAAAGATTTTGTGGACTTTTGAAAAGTTTTCAAAAATTTGTATAATTTTTTACGTATTTTAAAGGATTTAAAAGTTCTTCATGGAATTATAAAGGATTTTAAGAATCTTGTAAAAATTGTAAGTAATTTTGATATTTTAAAAATGATTTTATGGAATTTTAATAGTCCTCATAGAATTTAAAAAAAGTTCAAGTCATTTTTAATTTTTAAGAATTTCATAAGATTTTTATGATTTGTAAAATAATTGTAAATGATTTCATTGAATTTTAAGATATTTAAAGATGTTTTTAGGAATATCAAAATATTTCAGCGAATTTTAAGGGATTTTAATAGGTTTCCAATAATTTAAAGAAATTTTTGTGCATTTTAAGAGATTTTAAAATTCCTCATAGAATTTAAAAATATTTCACGAGATTCTCAAAAAGATTTATGGAATTTTGAAGAATTCAAGGAAGTTTTAAGAGATTTTTAGGAATTTAAAAAGATTATGAAGTTTTTCTTGGAATTTAAAGTATCTGAAAGAATTTTGAAGAATTTTAAAAAGATTAGTTAAAATTGAAGGGATCTCATGAAATATCAACAAATTTGAAGGTATTTCATGGAATTTTAAGATTTTTCTAGGAATTTCAAGAAATTTCAATGAATTCTAAGAGATCTTTTCAAAAGTTGTTGTAAATTCGAGATATTTTTACGAATGTTATATGTTGTGAAGTGATTTTAAATTTAAATTAATTTAAAGTGATATTATGTAAATGAAATTTTTGAAAAATTTCAATAGTATTTTTCCTGAAAATTTCTTCAAATCTTTAATACTTTTCTGTCAAGGAAATTTGTCTGAAAGTCAGGGAAAATTCAGGGAAATTGAAAAATTGAATCTTGTGGCCACCCTGGCACATCAAAATACATAGGTAGGTCAGTTTCAAAGGAATCGTAGGTGGACCATTTTTATCGGATGTTCACCCGAAATTTCAATCACTTCTGTACCTACTTGAAAAGTTGATTGACTTTTCAAGAAATTTCTAACAGTGTATTGCGAAATCAACAAACTTTTTTCAAAATGTGCCTAACTCAAACTTGATCAATAGCGATAAATCTATCTATCATGATTGACCATAAATTTAGTTTAATGTTTCTTAAATCGTTCAGAATAGATTGTCAGTATCTTGTCTCAGAATGGACCTAATTGAATTCCAGAATTTCCTCCTGGCCTCTCCTTTTTCCCACCAATCTCTGGAGAGTTGACGTCGCATCGACATTCGACCGCAGGCAATTGGGCCCTTCGCGAAATTCATCGACCTTATAAATACATCGAACAGATCGAAAGCTTCGATTTCTGTGTCGTGCCGACGATAGTTGGTATACCTGCTATCTCGAAATCGAATATCGAGTCCAAGGTGGTCCTCGGATCAGCCTCGAGCCATGGTCAGCTTCGCTTGGATGGGCCTAATTGCAACGGGCCTTGGGCTGTGCCCGCTTCTGTTAGGGGCTCTTCATAAATATAAACATGTGTGGCCAAAAACCCTCCCTTATTTCGTCCTGATATACTTTTGCGATCTTCAATCAGTCGCAATATCACGATTTTAATCCGAATTTCATGTGTTTCGTATTAAGGGTGTAAAATCCAAATTCTTATTTCAAAGTTCAATTTGGAACGACTGAAAATTGCCGAAATATTATAATCAGATTTTTCATTGCTCTATATCACTTTTCTTAATTGAACTAAAAGTCCAGATAATAATAAAGCTACTATTGGTTCTCAAATTCTTCATTTGATTCTTATTGCTCTGTATGAGATTCTTGTCTTGTTGTTCATCGAAATGTTCTGGTTTCGTATTGAAAACCCGTTCCTATCGTCAAAATATTTAAACAACCCGGTTCAGAAACATAAAACATAAATGCAGAAAAAGAAAAACGAATGTTCAATTTACAGGAATGTTTAATAATTCCCTTGTATCCTCGTCATTACTTCTTTCATCATCACGTCAGTCACCTTTCCATAAAATTAATTAGATCAGAGAGTCATTTTGTTAATGTATCACTAATGGGGTCTATTTTTCAATGTTCCTGAGATAAATCTGACAGTAATGATGGTAATCAGTCTTTAAGTAAGAATTGTAATACCGTCTCATGATTATCGATCAAAGATCGACTGATGGAGGGACTCTATTAGTTCGATGATCTCTTAAAGGGTATCGATCAACTCGACAAGTATCACTACCTGTTTTGAAAATTGATTCTTCTTCAGAATAGATCCCTCTTTAAAATATTTATCTTTAAAGTGGATCTTTCCTTGAAATAGATGTTTCTACAGAAAAAAAGCTGTCTTCGACATAGGTGGTCTTTTAAATACTCGGATCTCATATAAAATAGGCTAAATAGGCTTCTTATTTTAATTTTCTTGAACGGCATTGAGTGGAGTTTAATAGAATTAATTGAAATTGAATGGAATTCAGTGTAATTCAATAAAAATAATTGAAGTTGAATGGAATTCAGTGTAATTCAATACACTCTAAAAAATTCTAAGAATTTTCCTTGCGATTTCTTGGGAAATATTCCACATTTTTTGTTGGGAAAATGATTTTCCCGAACATTTTAGGCAAGTTTCCTAAAACTTCTGGAAATGTACAAAAATTTTGAGAAATTCTTTAAAATTTAGAAAATTGAACAATACCTACAATTTGTAGGGAAATTTCCTAAATAATTTGTGAATCTATCGGAAAAATTGAAAAATATTCCCTAAATATTTGTGAATTAAGAAATATCTAAAACATATTGGGAAGTTTCCCAAAAAATGTTTGATTTTCCTTTTAACTTGTTAAACTTAAACTTTGATTTATTTAAATGATTTCTTCTTTGAAAATTGGTTTTTACTATTAAAAATTATTACTATTGGACTAGTGGAATATTTATCCACATTGGTTGATTTTAAATTATAAAATTTTAAAGAATTTCAAGAAGTTTCCAGGAATTTTAGAGATTTCATGAATTTGACGTGATTTTTAAGGACTTTGGTTTGTTTAATTAAATAATTTAAACCATTTAATTACGTAAATTTCACACCTTTTAATAATTTATTTAGTAGTGAGTTATTTATTTCATTCTTGTTGCTTTGTACTTATATTAGGCTGAAGTTTCAGACATCTACTCAGACAAATTCTTTTTTCATCAAAGATTTCTCATCAACAATGAAAAATATTGTTTGTAAAAACATTTCCTATGCTTTCTGTTACAATAACTACAATTATTGTAAATAAAACACTTTCTTTCGAGAGAATCTGTGAAGAAAAACAAAATTCATCCAAGAAGACATCTGGAACTTCAGCCCAATATTTTGAATTTGCCTTCTTCTTTTGAATTTTTCATTTATTATGAAATTTTACAAATGCTCTTAATTCTCACCTGGATTGTCTAGGTCCCTGCATCTGCCCAAGAATCAGAAGGGCAATCGCGGTCACCGCGATGTCACCGCGACGCATCTCTTACATCACAATCACCCTGTTCATTGATTTCACGACACAATCGTCGGAGCACTCTCTCTCATCTTCCTTGCCTTCGGCATTGAAATCTCCAGCCAAGAGCTTTTACACACATCCCTCACTGATCCGAAAAAGACCACATAGTAAATATACCACTCACTTAAACTATAAAGAAAAACGTAAGAAGAAACCAAAAACGATCCTTAAAGTCACGACAAAGATCAGAGTGCATCCACAAACATCTTTCAGATCTATATGGTGGTTACTAAGGCTTTACAAAGAAGGGAAGACGATCCGATCCGGTAAGTCGATCGACGGAACACGATATCGAGACAAACCCGGCGAGACTTGACGGCCGAATGGCTCTGGGTCGAAGGAATCAAACAATCAAACCGGAACACCTCCGAATCCCCTTCCGGTTACCAACCCGTTCTCCACTTGTCCAATTTACAAATTCTGATACAGAAAGTCTCATCAAATCAAAGTTTCATCAAATCAATGTCTCATCAGATCAAAGTCTCATCAATAATCTCATTAATCAAAGCTTAGATGAAAACTCTTGGTCAATTATCTATTTATTAGACAGCAGAATTTAGTTTACTTCCGATGGAAAAGTCCCAGGCTAGACTTTTATTCGCCAAACTAGCTTTCTGTCTTTAGCTTTTTATTGTCCGTCGGAAAAAGTCGGGAACCATCATCACTCATCAGACCAATGCTAATTGACGCCAATTCGAAAGCACCGACGTGTCCAACTTCACTTCCGGAACTCGACGCCTGTGACCTTTATCGCATATCGATTTGAAGATACAACATTGTATCGTTTAGCAATGTTTGCTGTCATGGTTCGATGCACTTGATTCACTTTCCACTGAAATTTGAATGACGAATCGAATGAAACGAATCGATCAATTTCGGGGATATGCGCGTCGGAAGTTGATACAATTCCCGAATATGCTTTGCTTTTAGGAAACAAGGTTTTAATTGGAGGAAGGTTTTAATTGAGCTTCGGGACAACAGAACCCTGCTAATAAGTCTGATACAGGTTTATCAGCCCATAAATCACTGGTTCCAATAATTTTCGGTTGGTTAATTATTGTGTTAATGTTGTTCTTCCAATTGCTTCCGCTGTTTCCCCACTGCCACTTCTTGTCTTGTTGCTTTATTGCTTTAGCAATTATTGACCAACCCTTGGCGGTTTTCTAAGCCGCAAAGTGTTATCTCTCGTATCCAAATAAACTTGGAAGAAGTTGCAAAATGTTTAGACGAGTCTCGCACTAAAGAAATCAAACACAATTGATTGATATCTGCTTTTCAATCACTTCATTATGCTCCAGTTCATAATCTGATGAAACCTTTCTATTAATCTCCCTGTCAAAATCTGAAGAACCTCATCACTATCATCACCAGCACTAACCATCAATGTTTGTCATCAATTAAGACCTTTTTTTCTCATCATTCTTAATCCTTATCATTAATCAAGATTCCTGAACACTGGTGCCAAATGATTATATATCATCGATTTAATTATTCTCAGTGGTGATACATTAAGAACTATCAATGCTGATATTATCTTTGTCTGGAGCAAGCTGGTCACTGAAATTCGATCATCAGTAGTGATGGGAGAATGATTGAAACACCTGTATGGATTTTTTGTATGGGACCTATGTCTTAATATGGGGAGTTTAATGGGGGTTGGTAGCACATGGGGAGTGAAACAAGGCGCCGGAAAGTAAACGCGTTCGTACGAGAGGAGGGCCCGCGATGGACTGGTCTCACCAACCAAGTGCTCCTACCTTTGGGATCAGGCCCCAGCCTCTCTACGATGTTACCTCTACGATCCTACCTACCTTTCCTCTCTCTCTCACACTCACTCTCACCTGGATTCCTGAAGAAGTATTCTCTCTCTCTCTTTCTCTCTCTTTATTCACTCATTCTTTCTTTCTTTCGATTTTTCTTTCCCTCTTGCTCTGTTATGGTATGTATATAGGTGGATCGCAACATAGCTTTGCTTTGCTTTAGTTTGAGTTATATTTGCGCGACCCAGAGCTTGCCATACGTCTATATTCGCAGGATTACTGGGGCCGCAACCTTAGCACTCGCGAGCACACCTGTGCACGATAATTGAAGACTGATGATTCCGATTGGAAGGACTGTGAAAAGAGATTCTTTGATGAGAGTGCTTGTTAGGTTTTGCAAAAATGATCGTTTGGCTGGCAGTTAATGAGGATTGAGGGTGCTTTTGGATTTTATTGTTCAACAAATTGGAAATCAACTAGTGGAAATACATACGATCAGTGTGATTGAAGGAAAGGATACTTTTTTGAATCAGAGAGGAGATTATAGCTTCTCAGGGTCTTATTAGAGCTTCTTGTCATAATTTTATGTCAAGAGGATTCGAGTTCATTACAATTCTGAATTCTCAGAGAATTCGAAGAAAATTCTCTGGAAATTATTATAAATACATTAAATTCCAACCAAATATTAGTGAATTCTATTAAAGTTCAATAATTTATTTTATGGGAATATGTAACCTGAATTCTATAAAAAAGCACTTAATAGAATTTCAAGTGATTTTTTAAATTTTCAATTAATTTTATTGAATCCTGTTGAATGCTATTGAATTCCTATTAATTCAGTAGAAATTCATTGTATTTTAAAAAACTCTATTCAATTTCGTTGAATTCTACTTTATTTTGTTAAATTCATCGAGGTCCATTTAATCCTAATAGAGATATATGTGGATATATGTTATATAAATTAGAGACAAAAAACTCTCAAGTGCATTCCATGAGATTTTTTTTACATGCGAAAAAATTAATTCATAGTTTGAAAATTGATATCGCTTCAATTTCATAAAATTCTTTTGTAATTTTTAATTTACGGAAAGTAAGGGAAACAAAATTTGTGAGCGAAATCAGGGAAATGCAAGTAGTTGTCAGCAAAAATAGAAATTGAGACAGATTTTATAGTTTATTTAACAGATTTTAGAAACTTACCAAAGATTTTGAAAGATTATAAAGAATTTCCAGGAATTCTTGGAGATTATTTTGATTTTTTAAAGTAATTTAAAGAGATTTTAATGTTCCTCATGAAATTTTAAAAGATTTTATGAGATTTTTATGATTTTTAAAATATTTTGTGGAATTAAAAAAAAATTTAAGAGATTTTTACGTATTATAAAAGGATTTAAAAATTTTTCATGGAATTATAAAGGATTTTAAGAAACTTGGAAGAGTTTTAATAAATTTTAAGGGATTATAAATATTTTCGTGGAATTTGAAAGGATTTTAAAAGGCTTGTAAGAATTTTAAGAAATTTTTATTCGTGGAATTGTAAATAATTTAAAGAAGCTTGTAAAAATTTAAAGAAATTTTGACATTTTTAAAATGATTTTAAGGAATTTAAATATTGCCCCTGAAATTAGAATAAATTTAAAAAATGAGTGGTTTTTGTTCCCAAGAATTTTTATTTAGAGATTTTAATTTATTTTAGGGAATTTCAAAGCTTCTTATTGAGTTTTAAAGGAAAATCAAGAGATTTTTAAAAGATTTTGTGGAACTTTGAAGAATTTGTAGCAAATTTTAAGACATTTTTATGAATTTTAGAAGATTTTGCATTTTTTTTTTAATTTAAAGTTTTTGAAAGGATTGTGAGGAATTTTAAAAAGATTAGTGAAAATTTAAGGGTTTACATGAAATATTAATAAATTTGAAGGGATTTCATCGAATTTAAAGATGTTTATGAATTTCAAGAAATTTCAATGAATTTTAAGAGATTTCCAAGGCTATCGTAAATGTGACAGATTTTTATGAATTTTAAGAGCCCTGAAGTTATTTTAAATTTCAAAAGATTTAGTGACGTACAACATTTTTGAAAAATTTCAATAATATTTTTCCTGCAAATTTCTTCAAATTTTTAATACTTTTCTGTCAGGGAAATTTGTCTGAAAGTCAGGGAAATGAAATCGAAATCTTCATTTTACATATATACGCATACATTTGTATTTATTTATTATTTTTTGCTTACAATATATCAACTAAATGACGAGAGAAAAGTTTAAAGTGTGGCATGTCAAAGTCATGGAAAGATTACGGAAAGATCATAACATTTTTTTAAGAATATTTTAGACACCTTAAGTTTTTATTTACTATATTGTCCTTTATTAATAAAATTTTCCTTTCATCACTAGGTCGTTTCTCACCGAAGGAAGAAGAAGGGACGAAGAGAGGACTGGACTTTCGGTGGCCGAATCAAATTTCACGAGCCAGCGAGAGGATGCACGACGTGGTTGTTTTTTTTCGTGCTGATTTCGGCGTGAATAATGCGACAGGGTCGATAGTCGACCAGGTAGGTGGATGCAGATTGTAGAATGTAGAATGTAGATGCACCTATTTGCTCCAACGACGAGTCTTCATAGAAAGAAAACAAGAAAGATTTCTGCAGAGTGCACATTCTCACACGTGTGTCGTGTGTGAATCACAATCACACAATTCTCGAGAGAGACACACAAAAAATAGCAAAAAGATTCTGACAAGAACGAAATGATAGATGTAATCATTTAATGGAATGACTCCTAATGAAAACGGTATCTCTACAGATAAAATATTATACCTCCTCAAAATTAATTTCCTCACGCAAGTCCGAAATTTCATGGTGTTATTCTGTGTTGCCCAAAACGTGATTCTTACGAGGAGGATTTTAATCAACGACATATTTTAGCGTGTGATTAATATAATGTAATCAATAACGAATTCACCTGTAATTATCGAAAGTTTTCATGTCTCCTCTTTAATTAACATTAACGCCTTCGTCTCGCATCGTGTGATGCAAGTTTCAAACTCTAAAGACCAAAACGTATGGCGGATAATTACACGTAATGGTTGGTTATTAATGGTATTCGTTTGGACCCCTGTTGATTATACATTATAGAATAAAGGTGTTTCGCAATTTCTGCATTCTTTTACTCTAAACGTCATAGAGATGTCAAATTTCAGAAAATGGAGAGATCTAAAAGAGGTTTTATAACATTTGCGCGAATTCAGTCGATTTTCATGAGGAGGGGCTTAAGTTCTACTTTTTACTCCCTTAGGAGTTAAAAAGTAAAAATAGGGAAAGAAGTTTTAAATTTTCAAATATTATTTCATTACTTTTCCATGACTTTCCAAGGGCAAATGCGACTGGTTGTCAGGGAAAATAGAAATTGACGTTTATGCTAACTATGTTATCTTTGTCATACTATATATTATATAACTTTTATAATTTATTTAACAAATTTTAGAAAATATCCAATGATTTCGAAGGATTATAATTAATTTGCAGGTATTCTTTGAGATTCTCTAGGTTTTTAGGAATTTAAAGTGATTACAAGAGATTTGTATAATATTTAAGAGATTTAGTTGAATTTTAAAAGAACTTCATGAAATTATAAGAGATTTTTAGGAAGTTTAGGGAATTAAAAGAATTATAAGTAATTTTAAAGTTCCTTGAGAAATTTTAAAGGATTTTAAAAAGCTTGTAAGAAATTAAAGAAATTTTGATTTTTTAAAGTGATTTTGAGAGATGTTAATATTCCTCATGGAATTTTAAAGGATTTCAGGAGATTCTTATGATTTTCTAACGATTTTGTGGAATATTAGGGAATTTCGAAAATTTTTAAATATTTTTACGTATTTTTTAAAGAAGAAATTTTAAGAGATTTTAAGGAATTATAGATATTCTCGTGGAATTTAAAGGGATTTTAATGTTCCTCGTGGAATTTTAAAAGAATTCATGAGTATTTTATGAGTTTTTCAAGATTTTGTGGAATTCTAAAGGGTTTTAAGAAAATTTTATTAATATTATTA
>UCOK01015880.1:0-16094 GCA_900474325.1 Synergus umbraculus
TTTCCGAATCCGTGGTCAAATTTTAGATTCCGCTGTAATAAACACCTTTGACCTTCACATGACCTTGATCCCGACGTGCTGGGGTTACACAGACCCCGGATTCGGATTCAGGACACGAAAATACATGGAAATATGTGATTAATCGCATATGACTTCTCAAATGCTTGTCTATATGAGTCGAAAGCAAATTGAGTCTACCTGTCATTTGTTTGACCTCCAGATGACCTTCAAGAATCATGTAAAAAAATCCAATAATATGTATTTGAACGTTAAATTTTCCGCTTTTCCCGAATTCGTGGTCAAATTTTAGATTCCGCTGTAATAAACACCTTTGACCTTCACATGACCTTGATCCCGACGTGCTGGGGTTACACAGACCCCGGATTTGGAATCAGTGTGCTGAAAAACGTATATGGTATAAATTGGGCTAGGGGACTATTGTTGTTCATTGTGTGGTCCTGTGTAATCTGTTTTTATTAATCTTCATCTTTCTATCTTTCTGTATCCTTAATCTATTCACGCCAATCTTTTTCTATCCATTTTGCAATCCATGGTTGTATAGTGGACACTTGGGAGGGATAGAAAATCTCTAAAATCTCTATCCTTTTCTATCTTGTTACTTCCAACAGGATTTTTCCTCTTCTCGTAAAAGTAAACTTTGATTTTAGGGGCCCAGCTGGAAGTGAAAAGATAGAAAGGGATAGAAATAAGATAGAAAAGGGATAGAGATTTTCTAGCTCTTCCAAGTGTACGTTTTGCTTCCTTTAAACGCTATCTTTTTCTGGCTTTGTGTTTATCAATCACTTTCACTAGGCTCTATCTTTTCCTATCTTTTCCTATCTCTTTCTATCCATTGCTGTGCATTTTCTCTATCTTTCAGTCTAAATCTTCCAAATAACTTTGAATATCTTTCTATCTATTTCCTTTTGAACCTTTAACTTTCTATCTTTCTGTATTCTTCGTCTATCCAAGCCTATCCACGCCAATCTTTTTCTATCCCTTTTGCAATCCATGGATGCATAGTGTACACTTGGGAGGGATAGAAAATCTCTATCCTTTTCTATCTTTTTACTAACAACAGGATTTTTCCTCTTCTCGTAAAAGTAAACTTTGATTTTAGGGGCCCAGCTGGAAGTGAAAAGATAGAAAGGGATAGAAATTAGATAGAACAGGGATAGAGATTTTCTATCCCTTCCAAGTGTACGCTCTTCTTCCATTAAACACTATCTTTTTCTATCTTTGTGTTTATCAATCATTTTCACTAGGCTCTATCTTTTCCTATCGCTTTCTATCCATTTCTATGCATTTTCTCTATCTTTTTCTATCTTTCAGTCTAAATCTTCCAAAAAACTTTGAATATCTTTCTATCCCCCATTTGCAATCTCATTTCTTTCTTGTCTATCCAACTTTATCCCTTTCAATCTCTTTGTCAGTATAATCAGCAACATATATTGAAATGGATAGACTTGGTATTATACTTCAAAAGAGATAGAGAAAGATTAAAATTATTATACGTGGAAAGATGTGGGTACAAAAGGTATTGAGTGAATAGGATAAAATTCCTAGTAGATTGTAAAAAGAATAGAAAAGGATTGAAGTGATTAGATTAAGGATAGACAAGGATAGAAATTTAGTGATTGAAAAGATTTGGTAATACACTTAAAGAGAGATAGGAAAGGATTGAGAAGAATATATAAGGATAGAGATAAAAATTGGTAAAGATTGAAATGGATAGACTTGGTTGTATACTTCAAAAGAGATAGAGAAGGATTAAAATTATTATACGTGGATAGATGTGGATATAAAGGTATCGAGTGAAAAGGAAAAATTACTAGTTGATTGTAAAAAGAATAGAAAAGGATTGAGATGATTAGATAAGGATAGACAAGGATAGAAATGTAGTGATTGAAAAAAATTGGTAATACACATACATAAGCGTGCAAAAGAGATAGGCAAGGATTGAAATTATTAGACAAAGGATAGACACGAATACGAAAGTTGGGATTGAAAAAGATAGGAATGAATTGCCAAAGGAATAGAAAAAGATTAGCATGGATAGGCGGAGAAAGAAAGATAGAATAAAGAAAGATTAGCATGGATAACTACAAGATAGGAAAATATTAGAAAAAATAAAATGAAGATACAGAAAGATTGAAATTAAAATTAAATATTCTGATTGAAAATAAAATAAATTATTCTGGATTAAAAAACAGATAGAAATAGATTGGCATAGATAAGAATAGATATTTTTCAACTCATTTTTCCTTTCTATTTGAATCCTTAAGATTGAAATGGTTCAAAATTCAAATAGATAAACTTTGTGTCTGTTTACTTTCAACAGAGGGAATCTAATCAAGAGAGAACAATCGTAACAAGTTAAAAGAAAAAATGTTCATATAAAAATTGTTCTGGGTTATAAACTGTAAATAAAGATAGATAATAATACAAAACAGTGCCAGTTTGTTCATCGTGAATTTAACAGGAAATATTTGTATTCAAACATAATATAGTGTGTAAATCAACTTAGGCAATAAAAGAAGTAAATTTTAAAAATTGCCAACGTGGAATTCTATAATCTGTACTGTACTTGTTATTACTGTACCATATGGCAGAAAAAATATATTTGTGTCTCTTCATTCTTTGTGGAATACTCTGCCAAGAAATTGTTGGAGAATTCTCTGAAGATGTTGGTAAGTATTTTTTTCCACCAATCTAGGGTGTGATTCTGTAATTTCACTTTCACTTTCACTTTCACTTTCGCCTCACTTCAGGTCTTGTCAAAATTCAAATCCGCCATGAATTTTGACAAGATCTGAAGTGAGGTGAAAGTGAAAGTGGAAAAAAAAATGAAATTACAGAATCGCACCCCTGTAATAAAATTCCCAGTGGGCAAAAACTTGAAAGAAGTTTTTAGAACGTCCTAAAAACGTCCAATGTTCCAAATATGACCTAAAAGCGTCTTTGGAACATTGGACGCTTTTTGACCTGACATAGGACGTTTTTAGAAAGTTTTAAAAACTTCTTTCAATTTTTTGCCAACTGGGTTGCTCCTAACTCTAGGACAACACCAACTGACAGATTGATTTATCTAATAATTCCAGGCGAATCAAATTTGCTCATCCGCAAAAAACGCGTAATTAATTTGGAACCAGGTGGAGACGTAGCATTGGTGAACGGATATGCTCCCTACGTAGTACATATTAAGGAACATCCAAATAATTATTCGATTTGCGTTGGTGCCATTCTGTCAGAGCGCACTGTCATCACTTCTGCTCACTGTACTGCTAGGCTGGGTCCTGGTGACCTCAAAGTTATCTCTTCCTCAGCATTTAAAGGTCATGGTACCTCTCATCAAGTAATACGGAAAAAAGTACACCTTGGCAATCATCAGCGAAGGAGTGAAGATGGAATTGCCTTACTGGTTGTTGATCCAGCTATTCCGTTTAACATAAATGCTAACCGAATAGAATTGCATGAAGGACCTTTGCTGCCGGAAACCCCTGCTACTATTTACGGTTGGGGTTGCAACCCCTCACAACCGTAAGTTGTCAATATTAGGTCTATTGACAAAACGAGTTGGTTGGGCCAACAACTTAGTTTGCCCAGTAGGCAAAAAGACATAGTCATCCTGATGATGTCCTAAGACATCCTTAGGACGTCCAGGTCAGTCCCCAAGACGTCTTAAGTCCTAAAGACATCCTGAGGACGTCCAGGTCAGTCCAATTGATATCCTCAAGACGTCTCACGTCCAGAAGACGTCTTTAGGACATGAGTCATCTTTTGGACGTCCTAAGGATGACTATGACGTTTGTCCCACTGGGTGTGGTATTTGACGTTGCTTTTCTATTGGTTGGGATAAATACTTTTCTTGCTGGCCTCACTGTTCGGTTTGTTAGGGTAACAACTCATGTTATTACCTCAACAATACAATGGCAATGTCATATACTACAAACTAAGTAGTTGACCCAACCAACTCGTTTTGTCAGTTTATTGAAACTGTTACCACCTGACATGCTTTAATAATCTGATCATTTGATCTCTTTTTGATTTCAGCCGCGGAACGAAATATGTAAACAGATTACGAGAAATCACTGTACCGATAATGCATCAACGGGACTGCATCAATAGTTACCGAAATCATTTAGTGATTTCAGATAAAGATATTTGCACATATCATCCACTCAAACGCTGTGGTCATATTGATGGCGGTGCGCCTTTAGTTGTCAACAATACTCTGGCTGGGGTTTACCTTTGGACTCCGTCAATTCCAAATCGACCGTGTCCGGATATTTTTATAGACATCCAAAATTTGGAATATGGTCCATGGATCAGGAGTAATATCGTTTAATTATAGAAAATCAAAAAGAACGTTTCTGGTTGAGGAGAGTTTAATAAAATACTGCAAAGAGTTGTCAACCGGGTTGATTACTACTTTTACAGTCAAAGAATATTGTAAGCGTATCTTATTAACTCTTATAATACAACAACAACCCGAATTGCAAGTATCCTTTTGGGTCCCAGCCACGAGGAAGTGTAAGGAGACCCAACTGTAATATAAGAACTGCTAGCAGTTTTCCGAACTCCTTTCTCTTGGATTCTACCTTGACAGATTCTAGCGACTCTAGAAATTTAATGCGGAACCCTGGCGGAAGGTTCGGATTGAAATTCATTCCGAACCAATCCAATTTCCGAATCATTCCGGAATTTGTGTCCGAACCAAACAGTTTCATTCCGATCTAATCCGAAGGGTGTTTTTAATCCTTTTTAATACATTTTAATCTGTGTCTCAACTCCAAATTCAATCCGAGTGAATCTGCAGCTTACCTTTTAATCATTTTTAATCCGTGGCCCTTAATCCGAATGAATCCGAAATCTATCCGAATACACTTTTTAATCCGTACTTCAAATCCAAATGAATCCGAACAAACTTTTCAAGCCGTATGTCTAATGCGATTGAATCCGAAACTAAACCAATCTCACATTTCAATCCGAACTGTCAATCCTTTTTAATCCTTTTCAATCCGTCAGTCTCTGCAAAGTTGAATCCGAATGAATCCGACTATAAACCCAATGAATCCGATACCAAACCGAATTAATCCGATTCTAATCCGAACAAAGTTTCAATCCTTTTCAATCTGTCCCCTCAATCCTAATTAATCCGAAATCAATCCGAACTACTTTCAATCCTTTCTAAACCGTATCTTTAATCCGAATGAATGCGAGCCTTTCCGAAGGAATTTTTCAACCCGAATGAATCCGAATGAATCCGAGCTATTCCGAAGAAATTGTTTAATCCGAATGAATCCGCACCGTTCCGATGGAACTTTTCAATCAGAATTTTCAATCCGAATGAATCCGAACCATTCCGAAAAAACTTTTTCATCAGAATTTTCAATCCGAATGAATCAGAACCATTCCGAATTATTCCGAAGACATTTTTCAATCCGAATGAATCCGAGCCCTTCCGAAGAAATTTTTCAATCCGAATGAATCCGAGCCATTCCGAGGAAATTTTTTAATCCGAATGAAACAGAAGTTTCATTCTGAATGAATCCGAACCATTCCGAAGAAATTTTTCATTCCGAATGAATCCGAACCACTTCAAAGTAATTTTTCAATCCGAATGAATCCGAACCACTTCAAAGTAATTTTTCTATCCGACTGAATCCGAACCATTCCCAAGAAATTTTTCAATCCGAATGAATCCGAGCCATTCCGAGGAAATTTTTTAATCCGAATGAATCCGAAGCTTCAATCCGAATGAATCTGAACCACTTCAAAGTAATTTTTCAATCCGAATGAATCCGAGCCATTCCGAGGAAATTGTTTAATCCGAATGAAACAGAAGTTTCATTCCGAATGAATCCGAACCACTTCCAAGTAATTTTTCAATCCGAATGAATCCGAGCCATTCCGAGGAAATTTTTTAATCCGAATGAAACAGAAGTTTCATTCCGAATGAATCCGAACCACTTCAAAGTAATTTTTCAATCCGAATAAATCCGAAGCTTCAATGCGAATGAATTCGAACCCTTCCGAAGAAATTTTTCAATCCGAATGAATCCGAGCCATTCCGAAGAAACTTTTCCATCAGAATTTTCAATCTGAATGAATCAGAACCATTCCGAATTATTCCGAAGACATTTTTCAATCCGAATGAATCCGAAGTTTCATTCTGAATGAATCCGAGCCACTTCAAAGTAATTTTTCAATCCGAATGAATCCGAAGCTTCAATCCGAATGAATCCGAACCCTTCCGAAGAAATTTTTCAATCCGAATGAATCCGAACCATTCCGAAAAAACTTTTTCATCAGAATTTTCAAGCCGAATGAATCAGAACCATTCCGAATTATTCCGAAGACATTTTTCAATCCGAATGAATTCGAATTTTCAATCCGAATGAATCCGAACCACTTCAAAGTAATTTTCCTATCCGAATAAATCCGAACCACTTCAGAGTAATTTTTCTATCCGAATGAATCCGAATGAATTCGAACCATTCCGAAGAAATTTTTCAATCCGAATGAATCCGAGCCATTCCGAGGAAATTTTTTAATCCGAATGAAACAGAAGTTTCATTCCGAATGAATCCGAACCACTTCAAAGTAATTTTTCAATCCGAATGAATCCGAAGCTTCAATCCGAATGAATCCGAAGCTTCAATCCGAATGAATCCGAACCCTTCCGAAGAAATTTTTCAATCCGAATGAATCCGAGCCATTCCGAAGAAACTTTTCCATCAGAATTTTCAATCCGAATGAATCAGAACCATTCCGAATTATTCCGAAGACATTTTTCAATCCGAATGAATCCGAAGTTTCAATCGGAATGAATCCGAGCCATTCCGAGAAAATTTTTTAATCCGAATGAATCCGACGCTTCAATCCGAATGAATCTGAACCCTTCCGAAGAAATTTTTCAGTCCGAATGAATCCGAGCCATTCCGAGGAAATTTTTTAATCCGAATGAAACAGAAGTTTCATTCCGAATGAATCCGAACCACTTCAAAGTAATTTTTCAATCCGAATGAATCCGAGTCATTCCGAGGAAATTTTTTAATCCGAATGGAACAGAAGTATCATTCCAAATGAATCCGCACCGTTCCGATGGAACTTTTCAATCAGAATTTTCAATCCGAATGAATCCGAACCATTCCGAAGAAACTTTTCCATCAGAATTTTCAATCCGAATGAATCAGAACCATTCCGAATTATTCCGAAGACATTTTTCAATCTGAATGAATTCGAAGTTTCAATCGGAATGAATCTACACTATTCCGAAGAATCTTTTCAATTCGAATGAATCCGAAACTTCAATCGAATGAATCCGAACCACTCCGAAGTAATTTTTCAATCCGAATGAATCCGAACCACTTCAAAGTAATTTTTCTATCCGAATGAATCCGAATGAATCCGAATGAACTTCTTGTAATTCTTCTTCGTTTTTTTATAATTCTTAACAGAATTTCTTTCATTAAAATAAAATATTGATTTTAATTTAAAAAAACTTTTGATTGCAATAAAATGTCTTTGAACGGAACTTGCGGATTGAAATTTTTCAGTAGGATTTCAGATTCATTCGGATAGGAATTCTCGTAGTTTTCAGCTTGGCTCGGATTCATTCGGATAGGAATCTTCCTTCAATCTTCGGATTGGCTCGGATTCATTCGGATAGGAATTTTCCTTCAAACTTCAGATTGGCTCGGATTCATTCGGATAGGAATCATGCGAACTTCGGATTGGCTCGAAATAAAACTGATTCGCTCGGAAAGAGACTTCGCATTGGCTCGGATTCATTCGGATCAGGTAAGTCTTAAATGGCCTTAAGAGTAATTTTTAATTTTCGAGGAATCTCACCAGGAGAAAACAAGCCTCTCAAATGAAGAGAAAACATTTCCACATGTACCATGCCATATACGTTTTGGGTATATCAACTGACATTTAGTATTTGTAAATAAAATAATTATAACCCCGTAAATAATGCAATTATAAAGAACTGAAAAATAAACGTTTATTGTAATGCAAACAAAAGAAGCGATAAGTAATTCAAAATGGGCATTCAAAACGTATTTCACAAGAATTCTCATAATTTTTATAGCACTTTGTATTATGTTACGCTACTATCAATAATATAACAATAAATATAATAAAACAATATAATTAACAATATAAAATCGCAGATTTTTGCATCTGAACTTCGTACCTTACTGACTTACGATACAGAATACCTTACAATATGGCAGAAAAAACATTTAAGCTGCTTTTCATTCTCTGTGTAATTCTCTGTCAAGGGATTGTTGGAGATTTCTCAGAAGATGTTGGTAAGTACTTTTTTCCTCCAGTCTGTAATAAAATTTATCCTAATTCTTGGATAAGACCACCTGAATAATTTATTAATCTAATTGCAGGAGAATCAAATTTGCTGATCCGCAGAAAACGCGTCATTAATTTGGAACCGGGTGGCGACGTACCTTTGAAGAATGGAGATGCTCCCTACGTGGTAGAGATTAAAGAATATCCAAACAATTATTCGATTTGCGTTGGTGCAATTCTGTCATTTCGCACTGTCATCACTTCTGCTCCCTGTGTTGCTAGGACGGCTCATGATGACCTCAAAGTCGTCTCTTCCTCAGTATTCAAAAGTGGTGGTACCTCTCATCCAGTAATAGAGAAAAAAGTACACCTTGGCAATCATCCTCGCAGACCTGGTGATGGCATAGCCTTACTGATTATTGAAAGGGGTTTTCGATTTGATCACAATACTTACCGTATAAACTTGCATGAAGGACCTTTGCTTCCAGAAACCCCTGCTACTATTTTCGGTTGGGGTTGCAATCTTGGAAGACCGTGAGTTGTCAATAATAACATACCTAAATACTTTTTTATCATCTGAAACCATCTGACATCCTTAGGACGTCTATGTCTGTCCAACTGATGTCCTAAAGACAACGTCAGTGCTGTTGGATGTTGTCACATAACAGCCCATGTAGAAATTTTGAAAGGGAAACTAAAAGGGCGCTGATAGGGAAAACTAGGCAGGGCCCCAATAGGGAAAACTAGGCAGGGCCCTAATAGGGAAAACTATCCAAGGCCCTAACAGGGAAAACTACCCAGGGCCCTAATAGGGGAAACTATTCAGGGTTCTAACTAGCTTTTTCTAGATTAGAACTTCTAATCTGCGCCACTGGGAAAAATCCAAACATTTGATTTTCTTTTTGATTTCAGCCGTGGAACGAATCATATAAACAAACTAAGAGGAATCACTGTACCGATAATGCGTCAACGGGACTGTATCCATACCTACCGAGATCATTTAGTGGTTTCAGATAAAGATATTTGTACATATCATCCACACAGACGCTGTGGTCATATTGATGGCGGTGCACCTTTAGTTGTCAATAATACTCTGGCTGGGGTTTACCTTTGGACTCCGTCAATTTTTAATCAACCGACTCCTGATATTTTTGTAGACACACAAAATTTGGCATATGGACCATGGATCACGAATAATATTGTAAATTAATTAGAGAAAATTAGAAAGATCAATTCTAGCTGAGAGATGAATAAAATACTGCAAAGAGTTGTCAACTATGTAGATTACTACTTTGACTGTCAAACCATATGTACGACTTTTGATTGGTGTATGTTATTTTAGTAATATTACGTTTCCTAAAAGGAATAAGGAAAAACCTGTTATTGTTGTGACAACGACATAAATCCTTAAAACGTCTATGTCAGTCCAATTAATGATCAAAAAACGTCTTATGTCTTAAATACCTTTTCTGGACATCAGTCGTTTTTAGGACATCAGTTGGACAGACATAGACGTCCTAAAGATGATGTCTTTTTTTGCCCACTGGGTAAGTAGTTGGTCCTACCAATTCGTTTTTTTCAGTGCTGTTGGATGTTGTCACATAACACCCCATGTAGAAATGTTGAAAGGAAAACTAAAAGGGCGCTGATAGGGAAAACTATCCAGGGCACTGATAGGGAAAACTAGCAAGGGCCCTAATAGGGAAAAATATCCAGGGCCCTAACAGGGAAAACTACCCAGGGCCCTAATAGGGAAAACTATTCAGGGCTCTAACTAGTTTTTTTTTAGAGTAGAACTTCTAATCTGCGCTACAAAAAAATACCCTGGCGGAAGGTTCGGATTGAAATTCATTCCGAACCAATCCGAAAATTTCCGAATCATTCCGGAATTTGTGTCCGAACCAAACAGTTTCATTCCGATCTAATCCGAAGGCTGTTTTCAAAACTTTTAAATCTTTTTAATCTGTGTCTCAGCTCCAAATTCAATCCGAATGAATCAAAAGCTTACCATTTAATCATTTTTAATCTGTGGCCCCTAATCCGAATGAATCCGAAATCTATCCGAATACACTTTTTAATCCGAATTTCCAATCCAAATAAATCCGAACACACTTTTCAATTCGTACGTCTAATCCGATTGAATTCGCAACTAAACCGATCTCACATTTCAATCCGAACGGTCAATTCGAATGAATCCGAACCTCATCAAAAAAAGATTTTTTAATCCTTTTTAATCCTTTCCCATCCGTCAATCTCTACAAAGTTGAATCCGAATGAATCCTACTTTAAACCGAATGAATCCGATTGAATCCGATACCAAACCGAATTAATCCGATTCTAATCCGAACAAAGTTTCAATCCTTTTCAATCCGATTTCCAATCCGAAAGAATCCGAGAAAATTCCGAAATACTTTCAATCCTTTTCAATCCGTAACCAACAAAAATTTCAATCCGAATTAATCCGATATTTAATCCATTATCTCAATCCGAATCAATCCGAAATCAATCCGAACGAATTTTAATCCTTTTCTATCCGTCGTTCTAAACTGAAGTTACCATTCAATCCTTTTCAATCCGTGCCCTCAATCCTAATTAATCCGAAATCAATCCGAACTACTTTCAATCCTTTCTAATCCGTAGCTTTAATCCGAATGAAAACGAAACAAATCCGAACTTATTTTCTATCCTTTCCAATGCGAATGAATCCGAAAAATTGGTGACTAATCACTTAAAAATAAAATTTATATTTAAAAAAATGTAAGTGCAAATATGTCACTAAACAGCATCCTTCACTTTAGATTAGAATCCTTGCTTCGATCGCGGATTAGATCGGATTCATTCGGATTGAAATCCTTCCTTAAACCTCGGATTAAATCTGATTCATTCGGATTGAAATCCTTTCTTTGACTTCGGATTAGATCGGTTTCATTCGGATTAAAATTCTTCCTTTAACCTCGGATTCATTCTGATAGAAATTTTGGATGACTTCGGATTCAGACGGATAGAAATCGAGGATAGACCTCGGATTAGCTCGGATTACAATCCTCTTCTTCATTTCGGATTAAATCGGATAGGAATCCTTAGATCCACCTCGGATTGATTAGGATAGGAATCTTTGATCGGACTTCGGATTAAATCGGAATGAAACCGTTTGCTTCGGATACAAATCCGTGCTTCCAATCCAAATGAATCCGACTACATTTTTCAATTCGTAGGTCTAATCCGATGGAATCCGAAACTAAACCGATCTCACATTTCAATCCGAACGGTCAATCCGAATGAATGCGAGCCTCATCAAAAAAAATTTATTAATCCTTTTTAATCCTGTCCAATCCGTCAGTCTCTACAAAGTTGAATTCGAATGAATCCGACTTTAAACCGATTGAATCCGATACCAAACTGAATGAATCCGATTCTAATCCGAACAAAGTTTCAATCCTTTTCAATCGTATTTTCAATCCGAATGAATCCGAGAAATTTCCGAAATACTTTCAATCCTTTTCAATCCGTAACCAACAATAATTTCAGTCCGAATTAATCCGATGTTCAATCGGTACACACTTTTTAATTCGTAATCCGGAATCAATTCGAAATCAATCCGAACGAATTTTAATCCTTTTCTATCCGTAGTTCTAAACTGAAGTTACCTTTCAATCTTTTTCAATCCGTGCCCTCAATCCTAATTAATCCGAAATCAATCCGAACTACTTTCAATACTTTCTAATCTGTAGCTTTGATCCGAATGAATCCGAAACCAATCCGAATTTATTTTCTATCCTTTCCAATCCGAAAGAATCCGAAAAAGATGTGACTTATCACTTAAGAATAAAATTTATATTTAAAAAAATGTAAGTGCAAATATGTCACTGAACACCATCTTTCACTTTAGATTGGAATCCTTTCTTCGATCTCGGATTAGATCGGATTCATTCGGACTGACATCCTTCCGTAAACCTCGGATTAAATCTGATTCATTCGGATTGAAATCCTTTCTTTGACTTCGGACTAGATCGGTTTCATTCGGATTAAAATTCTTCCTTTAACCTCGGATTCAGTCGGATAGAAATCGAGGATAGACCTCGGATTAGCTCGGATTACAATCCTCTTCTTCATTTCGGATTAAATCGGATAGGAATCCTTAGATCGACCTCGGATTGATTAGGATAGGAATCTTTGATCGTACTTCGGATTAGATCGGAATGAAACAGTTTGCTTCGGATACAAATCCGTGCTTCCAATCCAAATGAATCCGAACACACTTTTCAATCCGTGCGTCTAATCCGATTGAATCCGAAACTAAACCGATCTCACATTTCAATCCGAGCGGTTAATCCGAATGAATGCGAGCCTCATCAAAAAATATTTTTTAATCCTTTTTAATCCTTTCCAATCCGTCAGTCTTTACAAAGTTGAATCCGAATGAATCCGACTTTAAACCGAATGAATCCGATTGAATCCGATACCAACCCGAATGAATCCGATTTTAATCCGAACAAAGTTTCAATCCTTTTCAATCCGATTTCCAATCCGAAAGAATCCGAGAAAATTTCGAAATACTTTCAATCCTTTTCAATCCGTAGCCAACAAAAATTTCAATCCGAATTAATCCGATATTTAATCCGTACACACTTTTCCATCCGTTATCACAATCCGAATCACTCCGAAATCAATCCGAACTACTTTCAATCCTTTCTAATCCGTTGTTTTAACCCCAAGGAAACCGAACTTATTTTCTATCCTTTCCAATCCTAATGAATCCGAAAAAGTTGTGACTTATGATTTAAAAATAAAATTTATATTTAAAAAAATGTAAGTGCAAATATGTCACTGAACAGCATCCTTCACTTTAGATTGAAATCCTTCCTTTGACTTCGGATTAGATCGGTTTCATTCGAATTAATATTTTTCCTTTAACCTCGGATTCAGTCGGATAGAAATTTTGGATGACTTCGGATTCAGTCGGATAGAAATCGAGGATAGACCTCGGATTAGGTCGGATTACAACCCTCTTCTTTATTTCGGATTAAATCGGATAGGAATCCTTAGATCGACCTCGGATTGATTAGGATAGGAATCTTTCATCGGACTTCGTATTAGATCGGAATGAAACTCTTTGCTTCGGATACAAATTCCGGAATGAAATTGATTCAAGAGGATACATTTTTTTCTATCCGAACAGTTGGATCAGTTGAACAAACATAGACGTCCTAAGGATGTCTTTAGGACGTCCTCAGGATGACAATGTCTTTTTGCCTACTGGTTAAGTAGTTGGTCCTACCAATTCGTTTTTTCTGTGCTGTTGGATGTTGTCACATAACAGCCCATGTAGAAATGTTGAAAGGAAAACTAAAAGGGCACTGATAGGGAAAACTAGCCAGGGCCCTAATATGGAAAACTATCCAGGGCCCTAACAGGGAAAACTATCCAGGGCCCTAACAGGAAAAACTACCCAGGGCCCTAATAGGTACCATATGGTACAGCTAACTTTTGATACAGCTAATATTTGATACAGCTAATACAAGAATTTTTTAAATTGTTCTTTTCAATACTTTGTCAGTTTCGGTACACCCTACTGCTAGGCCATCAGTTCCACTGTCTCAATCTGTCCTTGAGTTCCATAGGAGGAAACTAACTTTACAGCTTTGTTTACAAGAATTGGTATTAACGTTACAATAGTATTAAAAATTTATGAAACAGAGTAGTTCAACAGTGCAGATAAGTTGTACAATAAAAAATAAAGCTATAAAAATTTCCGAGTAACTCTAACAATTGACGAACCTAGATTATCAGAATCTGAACTACGTACCTTACTGTACAATATGGCAAAAAAAATATCTATTTTTCTTTTCATTCTCTGTGTAATTCTCTGTCAAGGGATTGTTCCAGTTTTCTCAGAAGATGTTGGTAAGTTTGCTTTCCACAAACCTGGAATAAAAACTGATCCTAACTCTAGGACAACACCACCTGATAAATTGATTTATCTATTAATTGCAGGCGAATCAAATTCGCTCTTCCGCAGAAAACGCGTAATTAATATGGAGCAGGGTGGAGACGTACCTTTGGTGAATGGATATGCTCCCTACGTAGTCAATATTAGAGAAGCTACAAATAATTATTCGATTTGCGTTGGTACTATTCTGTCAATTCGCACTGTCATCACTTCTGCACCCTGTGTTGCTAGGGCGGTTCATACTGATCTCAAAGTTGTCACTTCCTCAGCATTTAAAAGTCATGGTATAATTCATCGAGTAATAGAGAAAAAAGTACACCTTGGCAATCATCCTCGAAGGCCTGGTGATGGCGTTGCCTTGTTGATTGTTGAATCAGCTATTCAATTTAATATAAATACTGACCTATTACCATTGCATGAAGGACCTTTGCTGCCGGAGACCCGTGGTACTGTTTTCGGTTGGGGTTGCAACCCCACAAAACCGTGAGTTGTCAATAATAACACCCCTGCTGGAAGTAAAAAGATAGAAAGAAATCGAAATTTTGGGATAGAACTTTTCTATCTCTTTCAAGTAGCCGATTTGCATACCCAAAACGCTATCCCTTTCTATCCCTCAGAAAAAATTTTAATTTCTTTCTATCCCTAAATCTATCTTCCTATACCAGAAATTTGTATCCCTTGCTATCCCTACGATTATCTCTCCTTGACTGACTTATTAATTTTAATATTTTAAATACGCATATTAATTTTCTAAACACAACATTTTATACATAAATATTATTATACTCTTACCACTCATCCAATCTAGCTCTATCCCAATCTATCTCTTATGTTTATCAATCCCTACCTTTTTCAATCTCCTTGTCAGTCGTCATAATAACTATATAATTTCTTTCTTTTAATCTCCTCATTTCTCACCCTTGTACAATGCAGAGAAACAATTTTGTTTATCAGATTATATAGAAATTTATCTTTAAAATAAACCTAAGAAATTATTTTAAATATTAATTATTTAAAAAATTATCGATATTTTCATATGGATATGGTCACGCCTTCCAAATGCCCTCAAATAATTGCAAATAATAAATAGTTTTTTTAAATTAAATATTTGAACCAAAATTAAATAGACAAAGATTTGTTTGGATAGAAAAAAGTTAAGCTGAGACTGATAAGAATATATTGAAAGAGATAAGTTTAAAACTAGGTTGGGATAGAAATCAAGAGATTGAAACACATAGGATTGAATTTAGATTTATAAGAAAATAGAAACGAATAGATAAGGTTCGGCGAGTTTGAAAGGAATAGAAAAGTGGGGATTAAAAGAGATAGAAGCGAATTTTGATTGACAAGATGATAGAAAGGTATAGATAAGAATACGCATGAGATAGAAAGGAATAGAGAACTAGGGATTGAAAGAAATAGGAAGGAATTGAGTTTGAGAAAGAAATAGAAAGAGATACAGAACTGGAGATTAAAAGAGATCGAAGCGAGCTGAAATTGACAAGGAAATATAAAGGGATTGACAATAATAGGCAAAAGATATGAAGGAATAGAGAACAGGGATTGAAAGAAATAGGAAGGAATTGAGTTTGAGAAAGAAATAGAAAGAGATACAGAACTGGAGATTAAAAGAGATCGAAGCGAGCTGAAATTGACAAGGAAATATAAAGGGATTGACAATAATAGGCAAAAGATATGAAGGAATAGAGAAGAGAGGATTGAAATAGATAAGAGCTATTTTGAGTAACATGTAGATAGAAAGAGATAGACGAAAATAGATAATAGATTGAAAGAGGTAGGTAAGTGTGGATTGAAAGAGATAGGCATGGAT
>UCOK01015881.1:0-35741 GCA_900474325.1 Synergus umbraculus
TATATATATATATATATATATATATTTTCGTATTTTGAACCTTAAATCAGGGTGTCTACCGTCCTGGAAATCCTTAAAAACCTGGAAATGTCCTTGAATTTGTTTTTACCTGGATAAAATCTGGAAAAGTCCTTGAATAATGCTTATGGTCCTGGAATTTTTATTCTCTTAAAGGAAAAAAGGTTTTTTGACTTGTTCTCTGCTTTATCGTCACGTATAATGATCTTTGAATTTACAGGGTGCACAGTCTTCCCCTTTTTTAGAGGAATTCCCCTGTTTTCGAGAAATTCCCCTTTTTCCCCTTTTTTAATTAAAAATGTTCTTTTCAGTCAATTTTCTAAATCAAGGTGGCCACATGTCAGGGAAGTTAGGGAAATGCGATTAATTGTCAGGGAAAATAGAAATTGACATTTATACATCGAAATATTTTCTATTAAATTAACAATGAATAAATAACTAAATATATTTATCTTTACATTTCACCAGAGAAGAAAATGCGATGAAAATGCGAGCGCGTCTAATACTGAAGAAAACGCTTCGAAGATGTCGCAGTGCTACGAAAACTACGCCCTCGTCGACGTGGAGGCCAACCTCACGAATAAAAAATACAGCAGAGACCTGGACAGTGAAATCCAAAGAGCGAAGGATGCGGGAGTTCAAAAAAGGATAGTCACAGGAGCAAGTATAAGATCCAGCAAAGAAGCCTTGCGTTTAACAAGAATTTACCCCGGAACTTTATATTCGACTACTGGAGTTCACCCACATGATGCAAAATCTTGGGAGGATCCGGACACACTCGAGGAACTCGAAACGATCGCAGGAAATGCTGAATGTGTCGCTATCGAGAAATGTGGCTTGGATTACAATCGGGATTTTTCCGAGCCAGAAACGCAACGTTCCGTTTTCCACAAACAGGTACTTTTTTAATTTTGCTTTCTCTTTTCAATTTTAAATTAAATCAAATTTTCAGGGTGCACAGTATTCCCCTTTTTAAGAGGAATTCCCCTGTTTTCGAGAAATTCCCCTTTTTCCCCCTATTCTTGAAAATCTTCCCCTTTTTCCCCTTTTTTAATTCAAAATGTTCTTCTTCAAAATTCTTCTTCTTCTTCAGTCAATTTTCTAAATCAAGGTGGCCACATGTCAGGGAAGTTAGGGAAATGCGATAAATTGTCAAGGAAAATAGAAATTGACATTTATACTAATTATGTTATTTTTGTCTTCTTACATACATATTTATAGTTTATTTAACAGATTTTAGAAACTTTCCAAGGATTTCGAAGGATTATAAAGAATTTTCAGAAATTTTTTGAGATTTTTAGGGTTTCTAATGATTTCAAGAGATTTTCAACAATTTTAAAGGATTTTAAGAGATATCTATGAATTTAAACGGATTACAAGGTATTTGTATAATATTTAAAAGATTTAGTGGAATTTTAAAAGACTTCATGAAATTTTTAGGAATTTTCAAGGAAGTTTAGGAAATTCAAAGAATGTTAAGGAATTTTAAAGTTCCTTGTGGAAATTCAAAAGATTTTAAAAAGATTGTCAGAATTTTATGAAATTTTAATTTTTTAAAGTGATTTTAAGGGATTTGAATGTTCCTCATAGAATTTTAAAGGATTTCACAAGATTTGTATGTTTTATAATAGATTTTCTAGAATATTAAATATTTTCAAAAGGTTTTCAAGAATTTTAAGAGATCCTTTCGTATTTTAAGGTATTTTAAGGTTTTTCGAGGAATTTTCAAGGATTTTAACAAGCTTGTAAAAATTGTAAGAAGTTTTAATATTCTTCAAGGAATTCTTTAAGGAATTTTTGATTTTTTAAAGATTTTGTGAGATTTTTATTTCCAAGAATTTTTATTTAGAAATTTTACTGCATTTTAGGGAATTTTAAAGTTTCTTATTGAATTTTAAAAGATTTCTCGATATTTTTGTAACTTGGAAAAGATTTTTTGCAATAGAAAAGGATTTCATGGAGTTTTAACAGATTTTAAAGAATTTACATAGGAGATTTTGTGGGATTTTAAATATTATAGTGGAATTTTAAGGATTATTTTAAATATGTTTCTAGGAGTTTCATTAGATTTCAGCCAATTTTAAAGGATTTCAATAGGTTTCCAATAATTTTAAGAGATTTTGATGCATTTTAAGGCATTTAAAATTTTCTCGTGGGATTTAAAAATATTTCAAGAGATTTTTAAAAGATTTTGCGGAATTTTGTAGGATTACAGGAAATTTTAAGAGATTTTTAGTAATTTAAAAAGATTTTTAATTTTTCGTGGAATTTAAAGGATTTCAAATGATTGTGAGAAATTGTAAAAGAATTAGTGAAAGTTTAAGGGACTTCATGGAATACTAACAAATGTGAAGAAGTTTCGAGGAATTTTGAGAGGTTTCTATAGGAATTTCAAGAAATTTTCAAGGTTTTCGTGAACTTTAGAGATTTTTACAAATTTTAAATGATCTAAAAATTTCAAAAGATTTAAAGTGATATTATACGAAATTTTTTAAAAATTTCAATAGCATCATTACTGAAAATTTATTTGCATTTTTCATACTTTTCTGTCAGGGAAATTCGTTTGAAAGTCATGCAAAAGTCAGAGAAATGTCAGGAAAATTGAAAAATTTAATCTTGTGGCCATCCTGTAAATCTACACGAAGCATATTAATTATTGTTTTCTTAATAACGTAAATTAAATTAAAGTATATTTCTGTTTCCTAAAATTGTGGGCCAAAAAAACTTCAACGTATTTCGCTTAGATTCTTAAATACATACAAGTTACATTAAAAGTACAAGATGTTTATATTTTTCCAAGTTTTTAAGCAAAAAATGTTTCTATAAATGTATATTTCTTATGAAATTCGTTGATTGCATAAAGAGAAACGTGTAGACTAACAATAATAATTAATATGCTTTGTGTAGATTTAGAAAATTGACTGAATAGAACATTATAATTATATAGAGATGAATAAGAATATAAAATTTCCTTTAAAAACATTTTTTTCTTATTTTATACATGTAAAAATTATTGTTCAATCTTTCCCCTTTTTTCCCCCTTTTTGTCAAAAATTCACTCTATTTCCCCCTTTTTGAACTCATTTTCCGCTGTGCACTCTGAATTTATCATAAGTGCCATCTGTAGAGGACTCCCATCTCTGAGGCCGGGTTCAGTGATTGGCGCAAATGCAAAAATGACTTCCAAATCAGCCAATCATTTCTAAACAATTATATAAGTTGCGAATTATATTAATTTTTTAATAAAGTTAATTGTAATAGTCAAAAAAAGTAACTTTTAAAAAATCTATTTTTTGTCCTGAAAAACCTGGAAAAGTCCTGGAATTTTCTTTTGAAGAAACAGTAGACACCCTGCTTAAATATTAATTTATTATGTTTATTTTCTTAGAAAAATAACCCAAAATTTCTACAATACAGGACTACTATTTTTTATTGTATCTTGTAGGTTTTGAATAGGAACAAAAATGTACCGGCAGAAAGTAAAATAAGGAAGCCAACAGCTGCAGGTCAAGCATATTCATCAGAACATAATATTGATTTAGATGAAAAAGAACGCGCCTGTTGTAGCGAAAGGAATTTCATCGCCTTAATAGAAATGGTAAGAGAGAAGCCATGCATTTGGAATTATCGCTTGCCAATTGCAGACAGGAGTCCACAAGCAATCTCTGATGGATGGACAGAGATTGCAAGTCACTTTCCAGGTAAAAAAGGATAATTTAACTGTAATTCATTGAACTGATTGTAAGGAATTTATTGTTAACTTTATGAAAAGTTTCTAAAAGAAAATATTCATGTAGGTTGGTCTACACAGGAGCTTCGGAATAAATTTTCAACTTTAAAAACGACATTCGTTCGTCGGAATTAACATGTATCCACGCAGTGGATCAGGAAGTTGTAATAAAAAAAAATGGCCATACGATAAGTATTTCGATTTCCTGAAGGATACTGTGTCTCCTGGAAGGCAAGTGTAAACAATTTAAATACTAATTTATATAATATTAAAATTTATTAAATACATAATATATAACAAAGTTTTCTAATTGTAGCACAATTTCGAATATGCTCCCACCTGCGCCAAAAAAACGTACAGTTTCGAAAAACGATGATTCTCTGCTGGCAGAAATGGGCTTCGAAATTACTTCGGATAAAGAACTAGTACCACGTATGTTTTTTTTTTAAATTTACAAATCGTACATAGAAAATTGTTTTTTAATTAACAATAAATAATCAATTTTTAGATACTGCTGTTTTTTAGAAAAAAAGACTAAGTCAACGGATTATATGGAACGTGTGGTGTTTGCAAAAATACTCAACAAGGAGAATCGACCTCCACCAAATGAGTTGGATCAGTGGGCACTGTGGCTCAGCAAACAATTGCAGGGTTTCTCAGATCCTATCGAAAGATTAAAAGTTCAAACACACATAACGTCGTACATCACACAAAGGAAAATAGAGTTGAAATCTAGAGAAGATTCATCACATAACGATCTGAATGCTGTTGAAGAAAATGCAGTGTAAATAACCGACTTTTGGACACATGGCAGTGCTAATATTGAAGGTTTCAATCCCGAAAGTGGATTCCTATGGAAACCGTCCGTGCCTTTCCCTTAAGCCTACTAGATTATACTTTGCGCATCTTGTCAATACTATTCGCCTTTTTCATTCATTTTCAGCTATTTTTAATTAATTTGCGTTTCGTCGAATTTGAGTTTTTCCATGTCGGATGGAATAAAAGAGCAAACAGTGGATTTTGAGATTTGCTAAAGAGATTATTATTTTATGTATCGAGAACGAAATTCGGCTTGAGAGCTTAAAAATTATTCAAATCGACAAAGAATTGTTCGAATTCGATAGTTTTTATTTTACAAATTAATTGATTACTCGATTATTTTAATTCCTCGTTGAAACTATCAACGTATCATTAAGAGAGACTTTACTCGCACTTGCTTCCGAAGACTTGGACTCATATGTACCCAGCTGTTATATCATGTACATAAAAATATCAGAATGATGTATTTTTCGTTGAGGTTTGAAAAGAATGGTTTTAGAAAAGAGTGTTGCAATTAAAAGTAAATACGTTGAATTTTAAATTGAAAGTTTTGCGAGAATTTGAGATAATTGATCAAAAAAATAAAAAAGTATCTAATGAGCGATCGCACTTTCTACGAGGCTTTAGGAATCTGAAATTTCTTATGCTTTTTATGACTGGCTGTTATTTGAAAGTTATGTAAGAAATGTAAAACGCTAAATTAAGGACCGAGCCAATCTACAATATACTCAGCCGCTGGTGTAAAACAACTTGAAAACTGTTTTCGGTTTTTAGCGGCCAACTGTAAAAAAACACTGTACTGTTTATTAATTTGTGTTTGTATAGGTGTGGGTATATTACTGGGTAGCTTCGATGTCTTCAGCGTGTTGCGAAGCTAATGCTTTTTTGATTCTAGTGAATTAATTATTACGACAGTGCTAATATTCAAGGTTTCAACTCCGAAAGTTTATCAGTTTTTATTAGCGAACCACTGCAAGTTTTAAGAGTGAAGAATGCTGGAGACGTACCACGATAGACATACTTCAAAGACTTTTGCAAACAGCGATTAAAAACGACCGATACTTCTATGATCGCTTCATTAACTTCTTTACTTAATAATCAATTTTTCTCTAACGACTTTATGAAAATTCGTGCTTTTTTGACAGAGTTCCCATTGAAAAGCGAAACGGAGAAAGAAGAATTGTTCTAAAATGTAGTGCAAAAAGTTTAAAGTTTCCCTAAGAAGATTGTACCTGAACAGTTGAGAAATTACTATTATGAAGATTAGTTTTATTAGACAAAACAGCTCAGGCGAAGCTTTTATCTTCTGTGTTGAAACCAAAAAATGGGCCATTTTTTAAAGTCTACTTAATACCAAAACTGCTGCAAATGTTCTGCGTTCGCGATGCGTCAATTCGATTATTGCTCCTCTCACATTTAAATTCCTTCGTTTTTTATTATAATTATTAAAAAATAATAATATGTTGTACTAGTTTTTAATATTGTGATCACAAGGTTGTGCGATATTATTTTATAATTCTATATTTAATGTATAAAATACAAATCCAAAGTACATTATCCTTTTCAGCGTGCAACATTGATATTAGAAAGTTGCAATATTTATTTGAAAAAAATGCTGTAATTTAAATATAAGATAATGAATGTGATACTATTTAATAATTCAACATAGTTTTAATGTATCGTTCTCTTTTTTTTTTTTCAAAGTACTAAAGCTTTCGTATAAAATACAAATAAAAAACTTACTTTATACTTTTGTGTATTTCAGTACTGTCCAATCTAGTAAAACAATTTTTTCATAAATCTATATAAACTTTTCCATCAGTCATTAACGCTGAACACATGATTCAACAACGTATGGCTTTGATAGTGTATTCATGTGACGAAGTAATAAAACTTTAGGTTTTAATAAAATGTTTTTAGTTCTAACGTGCAGAAACTATGATCTATGTCCATTATCATTTAAATGTTAACATTTACATGTATGTAAAAATGAAATCTGTAATATATCATTACAAATATTATTTTGTTTCCAATTTTCACTTAAAAAAAAAATCTTTTTCACTACATTTCGCAGTCTAATGCTTACTTAAAGATACTATTATTGCTAAAAAAATATTTGGTTTGTACTCAAAATATTTATTGTTGTATATACAGTTCCAACTCATAGAAGATACTAATAACATCATGGTATTATTTTGTCGCAGTAATATCTACGATGATTACAAATTAAATGACATACATTAATTTGCGAAATTTAGAAGGGATCGAAGAGTTCAATAAATCTTGTATAAAAACTGAGTAACCTCTAGTATAAAAACTGAGAAATATGTCACAAGAAATGAGCTCCCTTTATGGGAAATTTTACTCACATTATAGTACAAAGAACCGTATCTTCTAAGTTTTATTATTTTAAGATTCTCAATAATTGTGACTTTATTTACAGAGCTCTACGTGTAGCACTTAAAAACCTAGATCACTTAAATACTAAATCGTAGTCGTCCACGATGCGTCGTAAATCGAATTTCCACTTGAGTGAATATTTAAAGTAGTTTTTTCACCCCTTTTTGGAGTTCAATTTTGAATAAGTCACGCAAATTTATTTACAATATGCGAATTCATTTAGTTCGTAAACTAAAAAAATTTTGTACAATGTCTATCAATCAATTTCGCGCCTTTTAATCAGTCGTCTAAGGTTAATTAGGTATTTCACGTATTTCAAGTTGTGACATAATAATACAAAAATGGCCATACACTGGTGCATAAACAAATGTGATAAATGTATAATTAGACACTAAAAGTGCAATACAATGTCAAAAAAGATTATTAGGAAGGCATTTTTTACATTTTTTTGCACTTTTAATGTTTAATTATATATTTATCACATTTGTTTATGCCCCAGTGTATGGCAATTTTCGTATTATTACGTTACAACGTGAAATACCTAATAGCTAACATTTGTTTGCGCGCATCGAAGAATGAACAAAAAAAAAAAGAACTCGTGTTACGACGAGCAAATCTTGAGATATCTTAAAGTGTATTGCATATATATACATATATATCCATAAGTAATACATTCTAATTAAAATAGAACGGATTTCAATCAAGATTATAAATTGTTGAAGTCTTATCTATTTTTCCATACTTCCTATTATTTAAAGTCCATTTTCCATACTCTATTCAGAAGGAACCTTCGTCGACCCTTCTTTGTTGCCATGGAACTTGTCCTTCCTCCATGAAGTATTCCATGAATTTATCTCTGATGAAAGTTGCTGCCAAATTTTCCCTATTAATAGCGCAATTGGGCGCAAAAGCATTCATTTCAAAATCTTGACGCCATTCACCATGAATAACCTCACCATCTTCATGTCTGTCGACTAAGTTGTTTGGACAATATTGTCGCTCATCTTCAGCAAGATCTTCTTCTGCATACAGTAAAAAATTGTGAAGACACACAGCTCCAAGGATGATGTACTTAATTAAATTAACTTTTCCTTTTATCGGTGTACGAAAAATTCTCCACTTATTACTCATGATCCCAAAGGTGTTTTCAATTACTCTGCGTGCTCTGTTCAATCTGTAATTGAAAACTTTTTGATCATTTGGCAGTCTTCCAGTAGATCTGCCAGGAAAAGGTCGCATGATATTCATGTCTAGGGGAAACGCTTCATCGGCCACACAAACTTGGGGTATTAATGAACTTCCTGCATGTAATTCCGATGGGAGAGAGAGATTAAGTGTTCTATCAAATAATCTCTTCCCAAAATTGCTGTTTCGAAATACACCGCCATTGCTTTGCCTGCCTCTGGCGCCGACGTCAACCATTGTATATCTGTATTTTGCGTCACAAAGAGCTAGCAAGTTCAGACTATGCTGGTGTTTGTAATTGAAGTTGGCAGAACCACTGTGTGCCTCAGCCTGAAAAAAATCATTTTGTGTTAATTATCGAAATTGTAAACTATTCAATCAATTGCCTTCATCATATGTATCATACTATTTCACGTACAAAATAATTCTACAAAATACAAATTTTAATGACATTACCTCCATGACAACGTGCTTTCCATCCATTGCTCCCCAGCAATGAGGAAATTGCCACTTCTCATTAAAATCATCAATTATTATTTGCCATTCCTCTGGACAATCTGGCGCTTTCAGTATTACTGGTTGCAGCGTTTCCCAAATAACTTTTAATACTTGTGGCACAATTTTTTGTATTGTGCTCACTCCAATACGGAACTGCCCTTGCAGTGAAATAAAACTTTCACCGGTAGCCAGATACCTAAGAACATGTAAAAAGTGCAATTACATAATTTAAATGCATTACATTTTTAATGTATAGCCTAAAATAAGAATATAATTTCAAAATTGTAATTTTTCATATTAATCAATAAATATTATAATTAGACACTTTTCCGCTTATTTTCTTTTTGCTTACTTAGATGTTATAATTCAAATTCCTCGTTTTATAAATAAATTATTAAAACCAATAAACTTTTTGTTCCACAGCTGTATTTTCATTTACATAAAGAATATAATTGCAGAGCGAAAAAATATTTACTTCTAATATTTATAAAATAAAATGAAGAGATGGAATTTTAATTTAGAATTTAGCTTCAATTTCTATTAATTATTTACCGTAATGTCAGCATTAATTTTTCCGATGGACTGATAACATCTTCTCTTGTGGGAGCACTGACTAACTTTGGACCCACTTGTAAAAGAAGATCCTCGTATTGGCTCACTGTCATTCGTAAATAATTTCTAAACCAAAGATGATCAGTGTTGGCCATTTCTTTGAACAGAGTTTCATGAGCTCCTACAATTAAATATATTTTACGAGTTATCAAAATAATTTATACGCAATATTGTAGTATATTAAGGTGAATCCACACAGCGACTCTAACTCTAGTTCCGCGCGTAAATTTTTTCCGCGCGTAAAATTGGTGTCGCGTTCATCGAGACGAATCGATTGACCTATATGATTAATGCATTTCATTAAAAAGTAAGGAAGTTATGTTATTTTATAATTTTGAAAGTTAATTTTTCGCTCTATGTTTTCAAATAATCAAAATTTTGAGTTGACGTAAGGAGAATGAATATTCTTTATGTCGAGACGAATCGATTGACCTGTATGATGAATGTATTTAATTGAGAAATAATAAAGTTATGGTTAATTGTATTTTTAAAAAAGTAATTTTTCGACTATAATTTCTGAAATAATTAAAATTTAAAGCTGACGTAAAGAAAATGAAGATTCTTTGTGTCTAGTCGAATCGATTCACCTAAAAGATTAATGCATTTTATAAAAAAATAAGAAAGTTATGCTTTATTGTAATTTTCGAAAATGAATTTTTTGAATATAACTTTTCAACTAATCAAAATTTAATGCTGATGTAAAGAATACTTAATGCTTCCTCTATGAGGAAGCAAATCATATTTGCTTACAGGAAGCAAAGTGCTCATTGAATGAGCACAAAAGTTGATGCAACTTCACAGCTAGTTTAATTTACTTTTTATAAATATTACGCATGAAGTTGGCTGAAATGCGTGTTCTTTTTAGAATAGGATATATATTTAAAAATACATGTCTTTTTGCAGATGGCTTGAATTTTCAAAGTGTGGTCCAACGACAGAATGAAGAAAATTGCAATTTACGTAAATCCGACTATAACCGACGTTATATTGAAAGCCAGTGAAAAGCTGGATATTCTCGGCAGACATTTGGGTTTGGAAAGCGATGGAACGTTTATAGAGGATGACGAGATTCTACTGTATTTTGAAGCTCAAATTTTTATTTTACTCAAAGACGGCGAATTGTGGAAGCAAATGATTGCAACTGTGCCTGTTGACTCCACAAATCAACTTCAAAACACCGAACCCAATCGACCATCGGCTATGGACGCAAAACCTGTCGAACATAATAATTCAAAGATGTCGTGATTCCAGATGGAACTATCTTTCGTAAGGATTCTACTTTAGAAAATCAGAACCTAAATATCTGGGATAATTACGAGTATAATTGGGCGAATTTGGACTCTTCTACACTGACACAATTAAAATAGTATTTTGTGTTACAAGTGCGGAAAGTTGAACATTCCACGAGACGGAGGCGAACGCACGAGCCGAAGGCGAGTGCGTGCAAGTCGTAGTCGAGTTGGCACAGTACTGGCAACGATACTGCCGAGATTCGGCCGCCAGCACTGCGCCGACACCAAAATGATAACCACGGGCTTCAATCGGCGGCCAAGACTTGGCCAGTTCTTGGCCACCGTTACTTGTCCGTCACTGGCTCATTACACTTAGAAGTAACAATAAAAAAATAAAAATAAATGTTATATTAATTAAGGACATGATTTATACGTAGATATATTATGAATATACTTATAAATAATCGATATTCGTAAATTTTAACGCATATATTACAAATAAAATTTCGCACGCAACGCGGGGGGAATCGAACGTGGGACCTTCGGGACACGAGTCCAGCTCCCAAACCATTACCCTGAGCTTCGAGATGGTGGTCTCACATTTTTTCCACGGCATACATAAAAATTAAATTGTTTCGAGATAATTTAATTAAAAACGCATTTGAGTTAACATTAAATAAAATATGTTCCTATTTTTAATCTTCACTTTTATCAGAAAGTAAAAGTATTGATGAAAATTATATTGTAGTAATGATTGATATAATAGGACTAGCAATATTCTATTTCATAAAAAACTTTTAATTAAGTAATTTAAAAAACTATTTAGTGAAAAAAATATGTTTTAATTATAAATAATAAATTATTTAATTTAAAATCTTTCAAAGTCTTTTATAGTATCTGTGAAATCCCTAAAATCCTTTGAATTGCTTTCAAATACAAGTAAAGTGCCATCGCTGGGCCAAGCATCGGCAAAAGCTTGGCAAATTTGAAATGTCAATGTACTGTGCCAGTATTGGGACAACACTGGGCCGATTTGATCGCAGTTATTGGTCCAGTAACATTGGCCGACACTTGGCTGCCAAGATTGGTTCAGTATTGGGCCGTGTAGTCAGTATCGGCAATTTACACTTGGGATGGTAAAGATGAAACAAGGTTTCATTTAATAATTAAATTTGGGGAAAAATTATTTAAATTGCTAGTAGACACAGGTGCGACACACACATATGTCGGAAAGGAACTCAAACAGGAAATAGAAAAATCAAGAATTGTGTTATCAGAGCCTGTCTCACGAACCCTAATAGTTGCAAATGGGGAAGAAGTAGAGGATACGGGGCAAGTGTCTATTCCAGTAGAAATAGGAAATCTCAGGAAAAGACTCTTAGTCAGGATAGTTCCCGAATTAAAATCAGTAGGCATATTAGGGACAGATATGATCAAGGATTTGAAAATGACATTTGATTATGATAAAGAAGTTTGGTGATTGCCAGAAAACCCTTTGATTAAATTGAAAATGGAGTCTCAACCGATAGCCCTCCCAGAGCCGATCAAAATCGACAATCTAAATCAAGAGTCACTCAATCCTCACAATGGGCCTAAAATAAAATTTGGAAACAAGGTTAGCTTAAAAAGGGACAGAACAACCGAGTTGGTTAGAGAAACGAGAACTGAACCGGAATTGGGGAAAATAATAAATCCTAAAATATCAGTATTATCAGAGAAAGCACGAACTCTGAATTTCACACCAAAGGTTTTCCGAATTCCAATCAGTAATCGGTTCGAATGTCTAAATAAGCTAAGAGAGGAAGATAGTGAGGAAAAGGTAAGTTCGCGCACAAGGCTTAAAGAAGTGCCGAAGCTAATGGAAACAAGAATACCTAAAAATAAAATGAGAGATTAGATAGAAAGCCAAAGCGAGAATAGTTGGCAAGAATTTAAAAATAAGGCAATACTAAAGAAGGTAGATAGGAAAAAGAAACTCAAAATAGGAATAGGAAAAGCATAAAAAAGGATGACGAAAGAGCGTCAGGAATTTGCGAATTAAACGAGAACCAACAGCGAAGATTGGAAGAGTTTTTAAAAAAGAAAATCAAACCTGAGATAGGAAAAGAGCATAGGGCAACGCATCTGGCGAAACATAGAATAGATGTGCAAGGGCACAAGCCTATTAGGCAAAGGTTTTATCAGGTGAGCCCGATAATCAAACAAGCGATTTGCGAAGAAGTGGATAAAGTGCTGGAGCAGGGAATAATTGAACCCTCATGCTCAGAATGGTCGAATCCTATAGTCGTGATTAAACGACCAAACGGAAAATATAGGTTTTGTTTGGACTTTCGGAAAGTCAAGACAGTGACGAAGAAAGATGGTTACCTGATACCCTTCATGGATGAGATCAAAGACGCTCTCAAGGCCGCGAAATATATATCCAAGGTAGATCTGAAATTGGCATATTTGCAAATACCTTTAGAGGAAGAGTCCAAACCTCTAACCGCGTTCATAGTCCCTGGAAAGGGCATGTACCAGTTCAAGAGGATGCCCTTTGGACTGACCAATGCGCCTGCAATGTTCCAGAGACTTATGGACAAAATAATAACACCCGAATTGAAGCCACAGGTCTTTTGCTATTTGAATGACATAGTTATCGCGACTGATAGCTTCGATGAGCACTTAAAGTACTTAGGGATAGTATTGGATAGGGTAAATAAAGCTGCATTAACCATTAGCCCTGAGAAATGCAAATTTGGTTGCTCAGAGTTTAGATATTTGGGTCTAAAAATAAATGGAAAAGGTATACAAATAGACGAGGAAAAAATTAAACCAATTCTGGAATACCCAGCGTCGAAAAATATAAAACAATTGCAAAGACTGATTGGAATGGCGAGTTGGTACCGGAAGTTTATACCACGTTTTGCGGAAACGGCGGAACCGTTTAATAGGTTGTTAAGGAAAGGTGAACCCTGGAAGTAGGGAAAAGATCAGGAAGAAGCCTTTGAGAAAATTAAGAAAGCATTAACATCAGATCCGATCTTAGTACACCCAGACTTTACAATACCTTTTCAATTAGAAACTGACGCGAGTACTACGGGATTAGGAGCAGTTTTAACACAGGTTGAAAACGGGGAAAATCATGTAGTCGCTTACGCGAGTAGGGGCTTAAACGGAGCGGAAACGAGATATTCGGCAACAGAGTTAGAGTGTTTAGCAGTAATTTGGGCGATAAGGAAATTTAGACCTTATTTAGAGGGCTTTCATTTCAGGGTATTGACTGATCACCAAGCTCTGAAATGGCTTCATAACATGAAGAACCCAACAGGTCGAGTAGCCAGATGGGCTCTAGAACTTTTGGAGTACGATTACGAAGTAGTCTATCGGAAAGGTACTTTGAATCACGTGCCGGATACACTCTCGCGAAAAATATAAATCGAAAAACCGTTAGCCAGCGCCTTAGCGACATGTGTAGAAAAAACTCTAAAAAACCTAAAAGAAGAAACCGACGATTGGTATAAAGCCAAGGTTAGGCAGTTGTTGAAGCATCCAAAAGAAAACGAGAATTGGAGAATTAGGGATTCCCAATTATACTTTTATAGACCAGATCCTCTAAAGTCAAAACTATTACCAGATTCGAATCCGTGGAAATTAGTCATCCCTAAAAGATTGCGGAAACAGGTTTTGTTAGAAAACCACGACAACATGCAGGCAGGCCACTTAGGAGGTGAGAAAACGTACGCGAGAATATCAGAAAGCTATTTTTGGCCAGGAAGTTATTCCGAAGTATTAAATTACGTTAAGAGCTGCAAAATTTGTCACAGAATTAAACCAGGAAACAAACCTAGAATAGGGTTAATGGGTAAGCGAATAGTTGAAGAACCTTGGACAATTAGGCTGTGCAATTTGACGTCACAGGCCACATGGTGGGGGGTAGACTGTCAGAAAGGTTGGGTACAACAAATAGATTGTGAATGGAAAGCATTGCAAGTTGAAATAAAAGAATTTTTTACTGCGTAAGTAAGTGATCCATTTAATAATAAGTATATTTTATAAGTACAAAATTCATTTCCGCTTATTTTGAGTACCCATTTGTCCCTTGACATACTTTTAATTTTTGAATATAAAATGAAATGTCATAAATTTGTAGGTTATTTGGCCGTTTTTGGGTTTATCAACACAAATCAAACAGTGAAATAACCTACAAATTTATGACATTTTATTTTATATTCAAAAATTAAAAGTATGTCAAGGGACAAATGGGTACACAAAATAAGCGGAAATGAATTTTGTACTTATAAAATATACTTATTATTAAATGTATCACTTACTTACGCTGTAAAAAATTCTTTTATTTCAACTTGCAATGCTTTCCATTCACAATCTATTTGTTGTACCCAACCTTTCTGACAGTCTACTCCCCACCATGTGGCCTGTGACGTCACATTGCACAGCCTAATGGTCACAGCAGATATAATGGGCCAAAGAAGCGTAGGAATCAATATATCCTGATAGTGGTGGATAATTTTTCTAAATGGGTAGAGATAATTCCGATTAAGAAGGCTAATGGTAAAGAAATAGAAAAAGAATTCTATAACAAAATAATCTCGCACTGGAGAACCCCCAGAATATTGTTGACGGACAATGGAACGGAGTTTGTCAACAAAACGGTTAGAAATTTAGCAGAAAAATTCGGGATTAGGCACGTAACCACACCAAAATATTACCCTCAGGCGAATCCAACTGAGAGGTATAATCGAACAATAAAGCAATTAAATAAGGCATACTTGGACGATGATCATACGTGATGGGACGAATATCTAGTCGATATCAAGTATGCAATGAATACGAGTAAAAACACGTCGATGGGTTTTACTCCAGCGTTCATTAATTTAGGTAGGGAATTGCAGCTGCAGCAATCCCTAAAATCGGAAATAGAAAATTCGGAAGAAGTAAAGTTTCAAGACGTACATAAATGGACGGATAGGTGGCGTAGCTTCCAAGTAATAAAAGATCAGGTTCAGAAAAACTTAGATGAGGCAAATCAGAGACAAGCAGGATACTATAGCCTTCGAAGGAGGCCGCAAGAGTTTAAAATAGGGGATAGAGTCCTTAAAAAAGTAAATAAGTTGTCAAAAAAAGCGGAAAGTAAAGCAGGTAAACTGTACGATAAATATGAAGGTACTTTTATAGTAAAAAAGAAATTGTCTCCAACAATGTATGAGTTAAAAGATTTAAAGGGAAAGAGTATCTGTAATTGGAACGTTAATGATTTTAAATTGGAAGAAAGTATAGATAACGCGAGAATAGAAGAAGAACCACAAGGGAATAAAGTAAAATCAAGTAGAAACAGAATTAGTAAGAAATAAAGTAAAAAAAAACCGTTAAAGGAAGAGAAAGAGCAACAGTAGAAAATAAAGGTAAAGGTAAAAACTCTAACAGACTCCAACCTCATACTCTGACTCCAACTCTGTAAAACCCACATGAGAACTCTAATCCAGAACTCCAACTCTGAAAACCCCAAACGAAAACTCCAACCCAAGAGGAAAAAGTCAAATATTTTTCTAGTTGGATAACGCAAAGTGCAATGTGCAAGCGTCGGAGACGCTCTTGAAGGATGGAGGGAAGAAATGGATGGAAGGAACCAAGGATGGAGAAGAAATAAGAGAATCATCGAAACAAATAGTTAGAGTAGGGGCAAAAAATTGCCAAATTTGTAAAAGATAACACCTAAAGAATTATAGATGTAAATTTAGAATTGCAAGAGTTACTTCAGGTAGAAAGAAAAAAGTAATCAAAAGAGAAGATGGGATATTAGGAACCCTGAGTGGGGAGTTGAGACGCAATGGGAAGAAGTTTTAGATTTTGATTCCGAGCTTGCGTTATTAGAAAAAGTTTCGGTCATGGACCCAAACTTCCACATGGGGGGGGGGGTGTAACATGGCTGTTACTTTGGTTGCTTGAGTGCAGGCTGGGGGACGAGGCCCGAACTGGCGAACAGCGGTGCTGCGAATCGTCGTTCGGCCACCTCGCTCTCTTTCTCTTGGGATCAGCTGGCGAGCGCATGGAGACAGCTCAGCTGTGATTATTATTGGGTTACTAGTGTTCCTATCGCTGCAACGACTCCTTTTTCTGCTGTAACTTTTGGGATTTGGCCGGATCGTTTTACGGTAAATAAGTTGTTAATTAACTGTTGATTCCGGTATTGTTTATTCTCGCCCCCACATGGCATTTCCTGTCCCATTTCCTCCCAATATTTGCATAATCTAATAAGATTATAATACATAAAATGGGATACAAAAGGATTAAAATGAATAGTGTCACCGGATAAGATTATGATTCAAATGGATAGATGAATAGCCAACGGATACAAACGGATCGCCGTGTGTTAGAAAGTATTCAAACGGATACTTATGGATAGATGACGGTTTTAAAACGAATAATGTTTAAATCCACTTACTTTCAGCAGGGTTATAACCCAAATTGAAATTAATAAAATGAATAGAATTTATATTTATGTAGAGTTACAGGTCTATTATATAAATAATAATTTAAAGAGATAATAATTTGAAACATCCATGTATATACATAGGAAAAATTTTATTTTTATTTTTATCCTATTATAAAAACAACATGCATTTCTGCTAACTTCATAGCGTTACCTTAATTTCTGAAGTCAGTGAAACCACTGGTTACGCATGAAGTGAGCAGTAAGCCTAATGACGAAATAGTACTGCCTACTAACATCAAAATATTTTAAATACGAAACACGCGCGCTTAAGCGCGCGATCGATCTTGTCTCCTATTATAAAAAGACCATGCATTTCAGCCAACTTCATGCGTAACGAATGGTTACGCATGAAGTGAGCAGAAAGCCTAATGACGTACATAAGCGTACCAACCTCAAACATTTCAAATACGAAACACGCGCGCGATCGGTCTCATTAACTTGAATTGAGAGTTGAATCTTAAAATACATTTACCTACATTTTTACTTAAGAAAAATTAATAAAATATTTGTATTATTCACTACTCATACATAAAAACCCAGTTGGCAAAAAATTGAAAGAAGATTTTAGAACGTCCTAAAAACGTCCTATGTAAGGCCAAAAAACGTCCAATGTTCCAAATACGTCCTAAAATCGTCTTTGGAACATTGGACGTTTTTTGGCCTGACGTAGGAGGTTTTTAAGTCGTTTTTAGTACGTTCTAAAAACTTCTTTCGATTTTTTGCCCACTGAGAATATATATTGGTAAAAATTGACAGAAAAATTAAAATTAAATTTTATTATTTTTATAATATTCAATAATTGAATAAAAATCATTTTAAAACATTTTCTCATTTTCTGTTTATCTGTTTAACATAATTCACGACATTAATTTATATTATTGCTCGTTTTCCTAAAGTAATATTTAAAATTCACATTTCATAGAAGTACAATTACATATAAAAAGTGTAATTCTAAATAAAATTATAATTTTACGAACGTCAGTAAATTCAATCTTTCAGTGTCGCCAACAAACTTACACTTTCTCAATATGACAAATACGCAATCGTGCTTGTCAGGGGCGTAGCAACAGAATTTTTCGTGGCAGCGCAAACTCAAATGACAAAAATTCATCATATATATATATATATATATAAATGCATTTTTATTTAAACGTTACAAAAATCTTTGTTATTTTAACAGATTTATACTTCAAATTTTAAAATTTTAATTTGCGATAAGCGCAAAATGTGAAATAATTTTAGAAATAATATTTAATTTGATGAGAATAAAAAAAAATCAATATCAATTGTTTTTGAGTGCGGGGGGCAAAATTAATATATTGTCTCCTCATCCAAATTTACGGGGAGGAAGCTGCCCCACCCGGTTGCTACGCCACTGGTGTTTGTGAACGTACAGCGCAAATAAGTGAGATTTCTCCGCTCACAATGTACACTTAAAGCTGTAAAGTTATACAAAAAAAAATGATTGATTTTACCATTCCATGGTAAAATATTTTCGTTTTTTACAGTGCATATGCAAACTTGAAATTTTTCACAGATGCTTCTTGTTAGTTGAAAAAGGTTTACCTTTGAAAAAATGTGTAATCCCAGTTCATGTTTATGTAATTTATTCTGTCATTGATCAATACAATTTTTATTTATATGACAGAGTTTCTTCGGTTCATGAAGTTTTTTTGTCTTCTGAGATTGGTATAGAAGAACAATATTAACCCTCAAAGAGCACACCTCCTGTATGGAACATAAAGGGCTCACTGAGTCAGATATACCTAGAGTACTTAAATTCTCGAAAACTTAAATCCTGGTTATAAAAGAATTTATGAGAATTTAAAAGGATTTAAGAGAATTTATGATTTTTAGCAAAATTTGTATTGTTTACATTATTTAAATACACTCGACTCTTACAATATTAACCAGCAGTTACCTCAAATCCTCAAATCTCATGGGATACAGTGCGCATGAGTTGAGCTCGGCATCTAATTGGTTGCTATTCACGCATATTTTAGAATGCTAAGAAATATTATTTATGTGCAATATACATACACAATTAATGTGACACTTGAAAAAAGGAATTTCATTAATATTGGGAAGGGACTCTGTTCTGACTTTCGTTAATATTGGGAGAGTCGAGTGTAGTTAAATTTTAGTTATTTACTAGCTAAGGCATAGTTAGGAATGTAAATATGCAAAACAACAGCTTACTACTTAATTAAAGCCACAAAATTCATCTCATACTAAACGTCACTATATAGGTTATCTTAGACACTAACATAACCTATACTCTGCATACATTTGTGACAAAGTTTTTTCAGTTGCAACATGTGTAAAGCTCATTAAAAAAAGATAAATACACTATAACAGAAGTGCAAAATACAGTTTATTATACCTTATCAGTTACTTAATAAAAAATTGTCCTCCTTGTCATCAAATTCTCTAAAATCATAAGTTCTCATAAATTCTCAGAGAATTTAAGTCTCTGTTATATTCTCATTCTCGTTACCGTTCTCGAACATATACCCATCATTACCTTCAGTGCAAACAGATAATGCATTTTTTTAGGCTATAAAAATTCATATTTTTTCATCTTCTTAAAATAAAAAATGAATGATTATGGAATAGATATAAATCAATTAAAATTGTTCAAAAAAATAAAAATCCGTAGAGAAAGTCTAACAATGCCATTTTAAAAATCAAAATTAGATAACACCTAGAAATACGTTACTGGATCCATGTGTTACAATTTAATTACGAATTTCACTATTTATTATTGGACAATGGAGTGTCATTATTGTATTTTATTTTATTCAAAAACAGTTTTCTACTTTTCATCAACATCAGGTGGAAAAAAGTTATTTAATATACATACTTTTCACATTCTACAACCATAATAAATGAAGTATCAAAAAAGAATTATGTCATCAAGGATTACAATAATCCCAGCACATTTATGCCCCCTCTAACTTTTTTCAAAAAAAAAAAAAAAAAACAAACATTTATTACGGTTCAATGACTTTTTGAGATCAACTGTCCCGAGCTGAAAAGAGTCGATTGAAGAGGGTAAAAGTATGTTCGTTTGGAATGAAAATAATTTTTACATTCAGGCAGCTTGAACGACTTTACTCTGTGGACCTTTTTGTGTGGAATTGATCTTATCGCCGAGTGAAAGCGCCATTCCTTGACTTTTCGCTCTTATTCGAATATGGCCAACGACTGGAGCATCCGGCTTGTTGAGGGGTTTCTCAATTGATAAATTGGCCAAAGCGTCTTCGCCGAATATTGACTTTGCATACATATTTGCTGCCATAAAACCACATTGACCTGAAAGAGCCTGAAATAAATAATATAAGTATCAATTGTATTCTCTTCTTACTATTATGAAAAATGTAACCAATTATAAATAAAAGTTTATTTGAACAATCATATTCAGTACTTGGACTAAATATGAATGAATACTCAATGCTGAAAGCATAGAGGACTTTTTTTTCATTATACAATATATAAAAAGAGTCAATATCGGTCCGTTTTAATGTTCTCTACTTTTTGGTTTTTTCCATAAATGGCATAAAAATGGCACAAAATTCATCTTATAATAAACGTCTCTTTATAGGTTATGTTAGACGCTAACATAACCTATACTCTGCAAACATTTGTGACAATTTTTTAATTTACAACATGTGTAAAGCTCATTAAGAAGTAATAATAGAAGTGCAAAATACAGTTTATTACACTTTATCGTTTAATTAATCAATAATCTCCCTTGTCATTAAAATCTCTACAATCGTAAGTTCTCATAAATTCTTAGAGAATTTAAGTCTCGGTTATATTCTCATTTTCGTTACCGTACTCGAAGTAATATAACCTACTAAGAACTCTATAGTGCAGCACGTAAATCAGCACTCAAATTATCTATCTATATTATAAAAAGATCTTGCCGTCGCTGTGTCAGGAATTGAGAGAGGGGTCCCGTTCCCTTTTGGGGATCACGTGATCCCAAAGAGGAAACGGGACCCCTCATGAAGTCACGTGATCCCCAAGAGGAAACGGGACTCCTCGTGAGGAAACAGGACCCCTCATAAGGTCACGTGACCCCCCATGAGGAAACGGGACCCACAAAAGGAAACGGGACCCCTCATGAGGTCACGTGATCCCAAGAGGAAACGGAACCCCTCATGTGGTTATAACGTGACTCCTCTCGATCATGTGATCGATGAGGTCACGTGACCCATATAGATCATGTGACCCCTCTCGATCACGTGACCCACATATATTACGTGACCCCATCGCAACCACGTGACCTCATGAAGGGATTCTAATGGGGTTTAAGTATGGTTTAGGGTTACGTTAAGGTATCAACCCCATAAGACCCCACAGACCACTATTAGACTACAAAAAAACCCTATAAGACCTCAATAGGACCAAATTAGGTTAGGTTAGGTATAAGGGTTATGTTAAGTAAAGTTTAGGGTTAGGTTAGATTAGGTAAGGTTTAAGGTTAGGTTAGGTTAGGCAAGGGTTAGGTTAGGTTCTAACCTAACTTAGGTTCTCCATGGCAACCGATCATGTGACCCCATAACGACACGCCCCTTTAGACTCCCAGGATCACGTGACCCTAGTGAAACCACGCCCCTTTTGAATCATTGGTTGGATTGGGTTAGGTTAGGTTATGTAAGGTTTAAGGTTAGGTAAGGTATTGGGTTAGTTTAGGGTTAGGTTAGATTAGGTAAGGTTTAAGGTTAGGTTAGGACAGGCAAGGTTTAGGATTAGATTAGGTCCACCACCATGGCAACCCATTATGTGACCCCATAACGACATGCCCCTTTTGACCCAATTGATCAAGTGACCCCTCTTAATTTCACCGCTGCCGCTGTATCAAGAATCTCATTAGAACCCCATAAGACCACCATATGACCAAAATGAAACCACATAAAGCCCCAAAAAGATAAAAATTCCATAAGACCCTAAAAGATTACCATAACACTACGCCCCTTTTGACCCAATTGATCAAGTGACCCCTCTTAATTTCACCGCCGCCGATGTATCAAGAATCTCATTAGAACCCCATAAGACCACCATATGACCAAAATGAAACCACATAAAGCCCTAAAAAGATAAAAAATTTCATAAGACCCCAAAAGATTACCATAACACCCCATAAAACCCAAATAAAAAGTCCCTGAAAATCTCAAAAGATTAAGTTATGTTAAGTTAGGGTCTCAACCCCATAGGATCAAAGAGACTACTATAAGACTACCATAAAATCCCATAAGACCAAATAGGATCCCATATGACCCGAACAGGACCCAAGGAAAATAACATAAAATTCCCAGAAAACGTTCATTAAAATCTCATAAGACTCATATAAGATCCCATAAGGTTTAGGTAAAGTTAAGGGTTAGGGTTCTGATCCCCATAGGACTCCATAAGACCATTAAAAGACTACTATAAAACGCCTGTAAGACCTCAATAAAACGCTCTTACATCAAAGAATTCTTCAAAATTCTGATGGGTGGGTAGGCGCGCAAAGCGCGCAGGGGGGCCCAGCCCCCCTGTAATAGTAAATTATAATTATTTATAATAATAATTATTACCATATTATTATTATTATTATTATTATTATTATTATTATTATAAGAACTCAAATTGCAATATTAAATATTATAATTATAATTTGAGTGCTAATTTGCATCCCGCACGTAATTTTACGTACGACGCGAGAGAATTTATGTCCTGCAGGTATTTCTTCATAGCGGACGTACACGGAAAAACTTTGTCGCTTAAACTGTAAGAGACTATTCGAAGATTAATAATCCTGTCTTCTAAAATGTTCTCGACAGTCACAGAAAATGATGCACAGAAACGTAATTCGTAGTATCGCACAATGCGGTCTCGCTCGGTTTTCTTCTGTCATGATAATTTTGGTGAGATTTCATGTTGTTTGTATTTGTTTTACCTATTTTGTCTTATATGTAACTAAACATTGTAACACTGAGGGATTTTGAATGTTATATTGAATGTTATCACTAGGACTTGGTATTGGGGTATAACGGTATAGGTATACCGTCCCCACAATAAACCTAAGAGTAGGCGTAGTGCTACAACAATAAGGGTAAGCAGCCTATGAGAGGGCATAAGTCTTAGCAACGACCTTATATCAAATTCCTAACATTAAATATTATTATTATTAATATCATGAAAACCAGTTTTCATTACAACTGTGGGAAGAAAAGGTGTAGAACATTTCAAGACTCATTAGTTTTTCGATAAAAAGAATATATTAGGCGATGGAGGTGAATAAATATGCGCCGATAATGGCGAATAGTTTGACAGTACAACAAGAAAATAATAGATTAATATATAGACAGCTGCTAATTGATACAGTGCTGACCTCACTCGACGATAGATTTGGCGAGAAAGACTTGAATTTCAATAAGAAAGATCGCAGTAATCTTTTATCGCTTGATCCTCCTCATATTTATTATAAGAAAAAATGAATCCCTACCTTCAGTAACAATTATACAATGCATTTATATTACTAAAATCATTTAAACTTGTTAATAATCGAATAAATCTTTAAAATCGGAGATTAACTTTCTTCTTGCAATTCAAATCATTCCCACCAAAACTATCGCCGAGTGAGGTCAGCACTCTATCAATTCGCAGCTGTCTATCTATAATCAATTATTTTTTTGTCATGCTGTCAAAATATCCGTCATTATCGGCGCATATTTATTCACCTCCATCGCCTAATAGATTCCTTTTATCGAAAAACTAGTGAGTCTTGAAATGTTCTACACCTTTTCTTCCCACAGTGTGCTAACAAAAATCGATCAACTCCAATACTAAATCCTAGAGAAAAGTTGACAGAATTAGACAGGAGCGCAACAAGGAACTCAAAACAGTGAAAAATAATTATCTATAAGTGCAGGATCATATCGCAGAAAATAATATTTTCTTTTTTACACTATTCAACATTTTTTTCGACTTTCGCTTAAAATTTCGACAACTGACTTAGAGAATATAAAATCTGTTTAATGAAACCCACAGTGTTTAAAATTTTCTCCGACTGTCACTTAGACTTTTGAATTTACATTTAAATTTTTCTTAACTTCTGTACATACAGGGTGAGTCATTTTAATCTAATTTCGCAAATATCTTCTAAAATACTTTATCTACGAAAAAAATTTTCTAACAAAGGTTGACCAGGACCGAGGGGGCATTTGAATGTACCATCAATTTTGACCTTGAGGTCAATTTTCAAGGTCAAATGGAGGTCAAAAACCTTTTTTTAAAATGGGAACCCCTATTTTTGTCTGCGGATTTGAAAAGAGCGGAAAATTTCACGTCCAAACTGTTCTATGGAAAAATGGTTTTTGTGACCTTGAAAAGGTTAAAAATCAAGGTCAAATGTCTGAGAAACGAAAAAATGCCCTTTTTCTGAAAAATATTGACAGAGTCTTTACACCTTATCAAAAATGATTGCTAGTGCGTGAGTTTGTTTATGGGGGTGTTTTGATGACAATCCATAGCTTGAAGTCTACCAAAAAAAATTCATCCAGGCCCAAAGGTCCATATTTTCGAAAAAAACATTCCTTTTTGGAAAAAGTCACCCAATCTTTTTTCAGATACTTGACCTTGAGATTGGACCCTCTCAAGGTCATAAAAATAAGTTTTCTAAGGTACTTTTCTTACACTAAATTGGCCGCTCTTATCTTATCCACCGCGGACTCATCTGCAGTCAAAAACAGGAATTACAATCTATGAAAAATCGTCCTGAACTTCAAGTGACCTTGAAAATGGACCTGAAGGTCATGATGTTCAAGGTGATGTACATTTTAGCAGTTTATCTACTTTTCTGAAGCATCTTCAACGGTTGTTTACCCTGAGAAACGAAGACAATTCAGAAAAAGGGCATCTTTTCGTTTCTTAGACATTTGACCTTGATTTTTAACCTCTTCAAGTCACAAAAACCATTTTTCCATAGAACAGTTTGTACGTGAAATTTTCCGCTCTTTTCAAATCCGCAGTAAAAAATAAGGGTTCCCATTTAAAAAAAAGGGTTGTGACCTTCATTTGACCTTGAAAATTGACCTCAAGGTCAAAATTGATGGTATATTCAAATGTCCCCCTCGATCCTGGTCAACCTTTGTTAGAACCTTTTTTTCGTAGATAAAGTATTTTAGAAGATATTTGCAAAATTAGATTAAAATGACTCACCCTGTATATACAGACGATTATCTATTATGTTCTTGAATAATGAGTTTCTTAACATTTACACTGGTCACTCGGTTACAGTTCACTCAGTTGTATTCCCAGAACTTGGGTTCGCTTCCAAACTTAGATAAGGGGAGGGATGATTCAAGAGAGAGGTGCCGCCAGCTCTGCAGTACCGTAGCTACAAAGGGTGCAGTGCCCTAAGTCAGTTTTCACTGTGGTTCAGTCGGTTCACTCATTCGTGGAAAGTAACCAATCAGACGCAACCATTTATAAGCAACCAGTCAAACATTTGCGCCATGCGCGAAGCATGAGCATCAATGCACATCATTGTGGAGCCCGCAAAGGGAACACTGGTACATATGACCCTGATTTCTTTACCTGAAAAATTCACTCACGACGAGTCTTAACGAACGGAGGCAAGACTAAAACTGAGTGACAATGTAATTGACTTTCTGACATATCCACGGGTATCACACAAAGTCAATGACTTTTTAAGCAATAAATTTTTTCCGTGTAGGTCCTATTCGAAAAAGATGAAGAGTAACCTAACGCTTGTTCCTTATTGATCAGATGAAAGTGATGACGCGACGTATACCGAAAATGTTGCGTGACGCGGGAAATCTTAAATCTTAAATAAATCTTAAATAAATAAATCTTAATTAAACATCAATAGTAATTAATTTTGAAAGCAATCTAACAACTATTATTTTTTTAAACACAAAACAGATGTAGTAATTATTTAGTTCATAGAATACGACATCCATTGAAAAATAAAGTAAATGAGCGCGCGGAGCGTGCGTTTATAATCTCGTTGAAAATAAAAGTATGTATTTTTACCACGTGTAACGCTGATCGAATAATTTCCATCGTCGCACGATGTAAATTTACACCAACTTTTTTTTGCAGTGTAGGAGGGGCATAAGTAATCGATACAGTAAATAGAAAAATTAAAAAATTCCAAATGAAAAACTAACCTTTTCTGGTGTTAAGCATCGCATGTTTGTTGATTTAAGAAGGTGTCCAAGGTAATCTCGTAAATCAGAAAGGGTTGTGTTCACTGAAACCTTATTTTCCCACTCGAACTCTGCCCACATTTGTCGGAATTCTGCATCTGTGCATGTAGCCGGCACGATGTAATCCATTATATCGATGTGAATGTCATTTAAAACAACGACACACCTATCAGATCCCGCTCCAAAAACGTCATACACTAAAAATAAATAAAAAATTAATGTATTTTATGTTTAATTAGAACGACGAATTAAAAAATCTACTATTAATTTTGTCTGGGAAATGCTTATCTCAAACGAAAGTAGAAATAAATATCTGGCAAGAAGGCTTGTACTGAAAATAATTGAATAATATATTATGTGACAAGGGTCGAAAGGCAACGATTTTACGAATGCGAAGTTAGCTGCCCTCGTTTCGTTCGGGCAGATATCACACGCAATGTCTAGAGTGTGACGAAGAGTCTGAGGCTAAGTCCTGGCGGGATCCAGGGGCGGAGCCCCCCGAAAGAAAAAAAAACATTTCAAAAGAATTAAAATAATTACATATCACACAAACCCTTCAGAATATTTCAAATTTTCCCTAAACTGTAAAATAAAAATTGTAAATATATTTCTCTTTGTGTTTCAATTAATTTATCGGTTATCAAATTAATTTAATGTTAAATCGCACGCCAATCTACAACCAATGGCAAAATATCTTCAGCGCCATTTGCATTTATCTATCACTTTCTCCCTTAGGGCAGAAAACACGACTTCCGACCCTCTCAACAAGCATCGAAAGTCGAATTTTCTATACACGGAGAAAAATGGAAGGTAGCGGTTTAGTAACCTTTACACAAATTCAGTAAAGAAAACTTTTATTATAAAAATGCAGTAATCATTCCTAAACAGTTTAGGAATGATTAATGCATTTTTGGACTCTTTTTTATAATAAAAGTTTTCTTTACTGAATTTGTGTAAAGGTTACTAAACCGCTACCTTCCATTTTTCTCCGTGTAGAGGTGTAATGAAAAATATTTAATCATTTCCAATCCTTAATTGTGCCTTTTTATAAACGCAAAATATAATTAGGAGATATAAAACTTCATTTTATTTCCAGAAATAAATAACTACTTTCGACCAAATATTGCAAATATCTGTTTCTCTAGTTTTTTAAAATAGTTTTCGATTAAAGAATCCAAACAAGAGAATCTGTTTTGACGGAGATTCTTAGGAGTTTTTAAACCGTCTCGCTGTTTTTTACCTACATAAACCGTATAGGATGGTCAAATTGACCTTGTGTATTGAAAATGTAGTAAATATAGATAAAAAAATTCTGGAAAAATTCATGGATCACTTTTGAGCCTTCTATTTTATGATACAATTGTAGACTTTGATATTCGTTAAATCAGAATGAATAATAATTAACAACAAGCAAATAAACTCATCAAAAAAGATTATGTTTTAAGTTTTGTATGGGGTTTTGTCTCATTGAGTCAACTTTTCTACCTTACCAGGTATGATTATCGGATTTGCGCGGATATTTTCTTTTAATTCAAAAAATGACGGACCAAATCCCCTAAGTTAAACCCTAATTTCCATTTAGAACTCGAAAAAACTTTGCAAATGCCCTCAAAAAATCGACAAAATTTTGTCTTGCAGATAAGAGTGACATCGCAGATTTCACCATCTTTTTGTACCCTCCAGATTGTTTTTTTTTTGCAAATCTTCAGCATTTGAGCCCGAATTATTCTTCGTTTTAAGGCCATGTAAGACTTACTAATTTCTAAAATTAAAGAAACTATGCTAAGGTATGTTTATCTGGTCTTAAATTTTTGTAATAATAAAAAAATTTTTTTTATAAATATCAATATTTAGAACCAGGTAAACGTACCTTAATGCTTTAGCTTCAATTTTTAAAATTTTCAATTTGATATCTCAATAAATGTAGACGTAGCGTTACAGAGAAAAAAATGTCAGTAAGATAGGAAACGGTTAAGTCTTATATCGCCTTAAGGCATTTGACAAATAATGCCCCATATGTTCAAAGAAATGTGCTTGGGGGGGGGGGCAAGATAAGAATAAACATTCATTTTCACCATGGTTTTTTAAGTCGCAGAATACGAATGTGTAGTTAAAAGAAACAAAGAAGAAAATAAATAACTAAAACTATATCGTAGGTAACTATGACCAAGGAAATTATTCACATCGTTAAAGCAACCTTTCTGTCGGAGGTTAGTTTTTCTTTTGATATTGCATTTTATAGTATTATTTTAAAGCCATAGCAAAATGATTAAATTCTCATACCAATGTTTCCAAAAATGATTCCATTCTCTGTAGAGGCCACCTTAACGTTAGCTTTGATGCTCGCAAAGTCTCGAGGTGCAAGAACAATGGGCTGAGGTCTCTCTACAAGTTTCAAGTCGCCCATCGTAGCCAGCTCAAGAGTACAGTTTTGGAGAGTGTCCTCACTCTGATTCACAATTAGAACATCAAGAACGATATCGTACTGGTTCACGTGCACAAGCGCTTCGGCATAAACCGGATCCGAGAAACCAGTGAGCTGAGTGACTTTGCTAAGGGCACTGGGATTTGAAACGTCACCACCTCCCCCAGGCTTTCCTGCTACTGCAGCACTTAAACTTTGTTCAAAGACGTCACCTGCACCCCCAGTCAAATCTGATCCGCGTGTTAATTGCAAGAATGGAATCGCGTCATCTACCTGTACGATATTTCCTGGCTTCTCCTTGGCCTAGAAAAATTAACAACAAATTTCTTTCTTTATCGAAATCCATATATTTATTATCACGAATATAAAAACAAACCAAAATTTTCTCAAATGGTAAGTAACATATGTCCTTGAAAAGGTTGTTTTCTTAATTTTATGCAAAGAAGTAACTAATTGAATCAACTACACTAAAATTTAGTTTTAAAACTGAACTTGAATGAAATATTCCTTTGCATCAAAGAAATGGCATTCAAATAAATCAGTTTTTTGTATCAAAATAAAGGTTTGTTGTCTTTATATAAATAATATTTAATAAGACAAAGTAAGATTCTTTTCACAGCACGTCTGTGGAAAGTTCGATTTTCCTTGCGTCCTAAGATCATGGTTATCTAATACGTAACTCCAAAATTCATTGCGTATAATAAGTAATTTAAGTACGTAGCATATCGGTTAAAATTTTATTGAGAATCTTACTCCGAAAATTGAACTTGCCTCAGATTCGTAGTGAAAAATATTGCATTTGACATGTTGAGAAGCAGATAAACCCCGATTGTGGAATTTCCTACTTTCCACACTTGTCAAATAAATAGCTATTGTTATAATTAAACCAAAATAATACCTTTTGATTCTGTGAATCCTCGTCTGCTTTGGCTGTAAGCATTCTTCCGAGAGCCTCACGACATCCTTCAGTGAATACTTTTTGCGCAAGAGGGTTGGGACATGCTAGTGATCGTAAACATAGAGAAACTCTTTCAGCATCATCGTGAGTCATTGCCTTGGAAGGTAGCCCAGAACGACCGAGTTGTAAAATACTGGACATGACAAGCATTGCCTCCGCTTGCAGTCTATTACTCTTTTGCGGATTCATCTCTAAATTCTTGAAGCGAAGTGCAAGTTTTGAGAGTGTTGTAGCAAGTGAAGCTCCAATGAAGAAGTCGCCCTCCATCATATACTGAACGAGTGCTGGTCTCTTCTCTTCTTTTTTTCCTGGAACAACATAGTTTTCAATTTAGTCAGGAGTTCATTTATTTTGTTAAAGAATCAATAACAAAAGGACCGCAAAAAATGTTATTAACTATATTCGGCACAAGTGTAAGTGCATAACGAGAATTTTAGGTCGTGAATTCGAATTCACAAGCAAAATCATTCTATCAAGTCAAAGTTTTGAGAATATTGAGGTATTTCCCGGTTTGTAATTCTAATTTAATCGAAGATAGAAGTGATAACTTTTCAAATCAAGGAAATTAAAAATTTGGAAAAATGCCCATGATAATATCAGTACAATTACCTGTTGTTGCAGAATTAAAAGCGCTTTGAGTGGCGTAGGTTCCATCAGAAATAACAAGCTGTGTGGGTGCATTTTGTGTGTTTTCTTCAAGAGATTTCTCGCCAGCTTGCCTATTGTTTTCAGCCTCTACTAAAGGCAAATCTCCTAAAGCAGCTCTAACGCGATTCATAACTGATTCTATGTCCTCCTTTGATGTTGCGTATTCTCCCAGAATCCAGAGTGCGGCTCTATGCACTTTTACAGAACGAATTTGCGGAAACACCTAAGGAAAAGTATATGTGTTAATAATAATAATAATACTGTACTGAAAAGTACTGAAAAGTTTTTGGATGAACACTTGATGAGCTGGAGCTGACTGCGAACCTTCTGCAAAGTATCATTGCAAATTTATTTAAATTTACAAAACAATTCAAATAATTAAAGTTCTTTAGTAAAATAAAACTTTTAATTCTAAGGCAAATTCGCGAGTCAGCTCTCAGTAGACTGTCACTCTAACTGTAGGCTTCACTAAAAAACTTTATTGACATCTATTTCTAACGAAGGAGTTGTGGTACTCAACTAATATTTTGTGAAAATTTTTTGTTTTCTGTATTTGCAATATATTGCAATAGAAATTCTTTTGAGTGTTTTTTTTTCAGTTTTTTACACCTAAATAGTCTTTTCTTCTTTTAAGGGGCTATGCTAGTTTCTCGGACGAAAAAAACAGCAATTTTTGAAGGTTAAAAAAAACAAAATTACTCCTTTAATCTTTTTAAAATTTTTGCAGTATATTGTACATGTCTTCTTGTATTTATCATAACATTTTCGTCAAAAAATATTCATTCGAAGCGTAGATACAAGACGAAACGCAAAGGTCTTTTAAAAAAAGTTGAAATACGGGTGACGGTGTCGGCCATGCCAGGTTGCTTGAAAAAAAAATATATGTTTAGTAAACTATATGAGTTTCTCTAGAGGATGGACCTCTAGCTTTTAAAATTCAAATTTTGCTTTAAAAAACGCACGTTTTTTGTTTATAAAAGTTGTAATTTTTTATATAACAAAAAGTTGGAGGTCCATCCTCTGTAGAAACATATAATAAAGACTGTTTAAAAATTTGAAGTCGATTGGATGATTAGTTTTTGAGCTACACCGTCACCCGAGTTTAAAAATGCAGTTTTGAGAAAAACGCATTTAAAGTTTGTTAATAGCGCTTCGCTGGGAGTGGTCCTTTATATTTGTGTATGGGAAACATTCTGTTAATTGTTACGGGAGAATATTCCCGAAGACTTAAGTGGGAGAGTTTTCCCACTGAGAGAAGAGACGTTACGGGAGAGAGTTCCCGTGGAGGTTTAGGAACGTAACGGGAGGGAGTTCCCGTGGAATGTAGGAGAATGTTACGGGAGAGAGTTCAGGTGGAAAATTTAGGGACGTTACGACAGAGAATTCCCGTGGAAGGTTTAGGAACGTTACGGGAGAGAGTTCCCGTAGAAGGTTTTGGAACGTTACGGGAGAGAGTTCCCGTTGGAATAGGAGGTAGTTACGGGAGGGAGTTCCCGTAGGGAGTTTTGGGATTTTACCGGAGAGAGTTCCCGTAGGAGACTTAGGGACGTTACGGGAGAGAGCTCCCGTAGGAGTTTTAGGAGCGTTACGGGAGAGAATTCCCGCAGGATATCGGAGAGGGATACGGGAGAGAGTTCCCGTAGAAGGCTTTGCAGGATATAAGTAGGAATAAGAAACAGGAGAATATTCTCGAAAAAGGGTTGCCGGTGAGTGAAGATACAAAGGCTTCTTCTTCAGTTTAACTACTTTACTTATTCCGTACAGTTCGCGGCGAGGTGGGCACTTTCGCGTAGAGTTTTCTAGTCGAAGATGCAGCAATCTTGCGACTGACTGGCGACTCGCGAGCCCCGATTCGTGACTCGTGAGCCCCGATTTGCGACTCGCTCAAAACTCGGAAAACGTGTCCTTTAATAGGAATTCTACCCCCATGAAGGTTTCAGGGAAGGGGTGTTTCCTTCTCCTTCATATTTTCTAGAAGATTCTAGAAGTTTTTTATGATGGGAAAATTTTTGGCTAGCTGATCCTGCAAACATACCGATGTCTCTGGTTCCCATGTGTTCGGGTGAGAGGACCTTTTTTTGTTGCTCTGCTGCTTGCAGGATATTTTCCTTCATATCTTCTAAGAGATTCCAGAAGATTTTTTGTGATAGGAAAGTTTTTGGCTAGCTAATCCTGCAAGCGTGTCGAGGTCTTGATTCTAGCTCTGGTACCCATATGTTTGGGTGAGAAGACCCCTTTTTTTTATATTGATCTGTTGCTTGAAGGTCAGGACTCGTCTTCCAGAATCTTTGTTTTGAGGAAATTCCAATGAAGTGTCGTATAAATGAAAGTATTTTCTAGAAATGGAAAATCTTTCATTTTTTGGTTTATTTCGCGTTGTATGAAGGGTTTTCACTCATTTTAAAATTTGTTTTAAAATGTTTTTTTGTTTGTTTTCTAGCCCGCAATTATCTTAGCGCTAATGAACAGTGCCGCTTTAAAGTGCTTCTATTTAAAAACTATTAGAGATATCGATTTACAATTTTCGGTACTTATTTTTAGGATGATTAGCTATGAAAAAATGCAAAAAAAATAAAATCGATTTTTTGAAAAAGAGAAACTAGCATAGCCCCTTAAAACTTCGAATGAAAAACTTTTTTTTCAATTACAATCTAAACGCCAAAAGATAGAAACTGATGATTGGGAACACGTCATAGCCTGTACATTAAACTTGAACTAATAAACACCGACCATATAAAAAAAGATTGAACAACAATTGTGTAAATTCTATGAATTAAAGATAAAAATATAATATAATATGTTAGGAATATATTACCTCGAGAAGTTTCTCGATAATAAGAGGCCTGAGATTTTCGAATCTTTGAATAGCTTCTCGCACAAAAACAAGTACGTCAGTTGCAGCGGCCTCGTTGTTTTCGGCTAGAAAATCCGTGAGCACTGGAATAACGGTAGAAGCCACATCCGAAAATTTAATGGAGCATGCGTGCAGTGTTCGCACGAGTAGTTGGCGATACTTTCCGGCATCCTCGTGCTCTCCACCAGCACTACGCATTACTTCCTTTTTTAGCAACTGAACCATTTCTTCGATCGTTCGAGTTGTTACTAAATCCATCGCCAATGCCAAGGTTTTTATGCGTACTTCTAAAGCTGGAGAACCTGCACACATTTAAAAAATTACTTTTTAAAATTCTTCATATGTAGGTTATGTTCAACAATTTATACACCTAAAGGCTGTCACACCATCGCCATAGAAATGATTCAGAAGCAAGAAAATTGAGTTCCGTCCGAATTGAAACCGAGAGATGTTCAACGGCGTTTCTTTGCTTGTGAACAGCTGCTTCAAAGGCAGAATAGCGGGAAGCGGTTTTTACATCGTATTGTGACTGGCGACGAAAAATGGATCCACTGATAATCCCAAGAATAGAAAATCATGGGGAATGCCCGGACATGCCTCTATCATGGAGAAAAATGGATAGTACAACTTGGAGTGTCAAAATTTAGATAGTCAGGTTGACCATCTAGATAGTACCAACTACTATCCATAATTTTTTCCTAAAAATCAGACTGACCATCATTTTATAGTCTGTTTGAATATTTCAGAGAGGTAGGTTTACACTCTGAGATACTACGCGGCTGCGCGCCGCTACATTTATGGGTCAACGTGAATTTTAGGCCCGGCCCTGAGCGTTTTTCAGAATCGGTAAGAATTTGTCTGGTTAATATATAAGGACCATTTCGACCGATATACTCAGCGTGCGATATTCTGCGTTAGGGAATTGCGTTGTATGTAGTAGCAGTAACCATTACTGCTAGAACTGGACTGATAACAGCTAGAGCGGTGTCGGTGAATACTTTTCATGGTGATTCTACATTCAAACCTAAGGCTGGTACGCGACGCAACGCAACACGAACTAACGTACCCCTTCCCATTGTATGTTGTGTTGCATAGCAAACTTTCGTACTTCTGCTCACTGTATACAATGGGCAGGAGTACGAAAGTTCGCGACGGAACGCAACATACAATGGGAAGGGGTACGTTAGTTTGCGTTGCGTTGCGTCGCGTACCAGCCTTAGGTTTGAATGTGGAATCACCATCAGGTGTCACACAGTAATAGTTACGGTGCATACTGAAACCGCCCATGCTAAGGGAGGGATGAGCACAGCTCACTACAGATACAAAACTTGCGCGTAACTAATACGGTGTTAGCAGTAGCCATTACGGTTTACTTCTCCTCATGCAGTTTTACACTCCAGATAGTCAACCTGACTATAGATATATCCATTTTTTTCCGTGTACGTTGACGACTAAACCGATTATTCACGGTGCCAAGGTTAGGCTCTGCATTTGGTGGGACTAGCTCGGTGTGGTGTATTATATGAGCTGTTGAAACCGAGTGAAACCATCAAACGGGACCGGTATCGAACGCAATTGATACGTTTGAGCTGTGCATTGAAGGAGAAACGGCCACAGTACCAAGGAATAAAGTTATCCTGCAGTTTTGAGAATAAAGCCTCAAATTTTTGGAAAAAACGACGAAAGTAAAGTTGTACCCCTAATAAAATTCTCCCATATTTCGTGAGCATGTTTGCGAGATATCAAGTTGAAATTAGGAATGGAAAAGTCGAAGTCAACATTAATCGAAAGTCGACTTTCGCGGAACGGTAGGATATCGAATTCCCAAAACTCACTTTTTCCAAAGCGTTAATTCACCAACGGACTGATATATTCAGACTGGTCTGGAATGGGCTCGAGTGAGAATTTGTAAGAGAGGTAAACAAATAGTGAAACATTTATAACTGCCTGTAATGTTGGCGGATTTTCACAAAGACAGCATATAGATGGCACTGTAGAAAGATAAATACTGAATTTAAATAAAATTAAAGATAATAATCATTAAGTATTCACAAAGCTTTCAGGTTTTCTGAGCAAAAATGGGCATTTTTAAGGAAAAAGCAACAATTATTTATAAAGGCAAACATTTTTTAGTTATTTAAGGTTAAGTATAGGTTTTTTTAAAAGGAAATGTATATTTCGGTAGAAAAATCATCAGACTATCTAGTAACGGCTAACTAGTTACAAATATTTAAGGCTGATGGAATTTGAAAAACATGCATTTAGAGAAACTCGAATTCCAGGGACGCGACTAGCACGGGGTTCTGGCAGTGTGCTCAGATCTTAAACAAGATGCCCACGCACACAATGAAACCTCTGTGTCCGTGTGAAAAAGGTAGGAGGCCGAATGAATGCGCGCGCACCAAATTCTCCTGTTTTGAGTTTGAAAACCTGAAGATGTACGATTGCCTTCGGAAAACTTCGGGCGGTCTATTTATATCTCCTCGATTCACATTTGAAATTGAGGAAATTTTCGTTTTTAATATTTCGATGCGTTTTGATGTTGAGGTTAGGTTTTTCAGGTGGAGAATATTAATATTAATACTATTATATATATTATTAATGTTAATATTAGGATTATATTATAATAGAATAGATTATAATAG
>UCOK01015882.1:0-15144 GCA_900474325.1 Synergus umbraculus
AAATATAATATTATAAATAATAATATATTAATTATATAATTAAAAAAAATTATACACCTAAATCTCCACTGCTTGCAGAATTGAGTTTCGCCGCTCCTCGTATAGAAAACACAAAAAATGTAGTTAATTCAGGTAGACAAAACAATCCTCGACCTCCTCCTGGTGTTCATGTTGTTATCCAAAATGGTGTTTTACGTGGAGCCAGCGGAAATGGTTTTATTATTCCGATACGTGAAAATGGTCAAGTTGTTGCAATTAACGAAAATGGCGTTATTGTTCCACTACACCGATCTCACGGTGAAAGACAAATTTCATATCCTAGACCTACAAACGAAAACCAGCAGCGTCCTCAAAATAACTGAGAAAACTACTGAAATTCCGATTTATAAATAATTTATAAATTGCGACTATATTTTTTATATACGTAATTATTTATTGAAATTATTTCTAACCAAGGCAATACCTATAATTATAATGTATATTTTTTTACTATTAATAAAAATAACATATCAAGTAATTAAAAGACATAATTTTATTATACTTACGAAAATTTATTTACCACATTTATTTACCGATAGATTCTACGTTTAAATTGTATCATCAATTTTTTTATTCGAATTTATTTATTTATATCTTTATTAGAGAGTTTATTTATATCGTTATAAAAATACATTTACAAACAATCTACAGTTAATTGTGCAAAAATCTATCTTTTTCTATTGCGCAAAATTAACTTATAATTATGTAAATAAATATAACATTGTGATAATGAAACGCAACTAAAAATACCGCAAAAAAAAAATATTCTCGAACATATAGACAAGTGTTTACTGATTTTGCGATAAGATTATCAAGTTCTTATTTTCAAACTTTATTATATTTACGTTTTTTTTATCTTAAAAAAGTGATGTAAACGAAATTTGTTGTTGCAAACCTGATTGGTTTTTTAATGACTTGAAGTTGAAAGAATGAAAACAAAATTTTGCAAAAAAAAAAAATGTCGAGAAAACCTTCAAAATCCCTTAAAATTCGTTTTTCTTGTAACACTAATCAATATGTTGAAATCCCTTAAAAATCCACAAAAAAAAATTAAAATTATGAATTTCTTGAAATACAAGTTAAAATTCGCAAAAATCATTAAAACTACCTATAAAAATCTCTTGAAATTTCATGACATTTAAAATCTATTCAAATCCTTAGAAATGTTATCAAATTCCATGAAATCCTTAAAAAATCTACAAAATCTTTTAAAAATTATACGATCAAATTTAAAGATAAAAAATTTAAATTTTACGTCTTTTAAAATCCATTAAAATTATTAGAAATCTCATTAAATTTCATGAAATCCTTAAAAACGTATAAAATCTTTTATAAATCAGAAATTCGTTAAAATCTCTTAATATTCCTAGAAATCTTCTTGAAATTCCTTGAAATTTTTTAATATACTGCAATTCTTTTGAACTTTGTAAAAAGAAATTGAAAATCGTCGAAATCTCTAAAAAAAAATTCCCAGAAATATTTTTAAAATCCTAAAAGAAAATCTTTTGAATTTCGTAAAAATTACTTAAAAAGTGTCAAATTCCCTTAAAATTCTTTGAAACCTCTTCAAAATCCTCTTTAAAAATGTCTCGAAAATCTTGCAAAAATGATCCTTTATCCTTAAATTATAACTTAATAATTATATTATATTATATTATAACTTAAATTATCGAAAATTTCATTTCATACATTTCATACATTTCTCAACTTGAAATTCTGAAATATTTAGAATATTTCCAAGAGTAGAATAAAAATTATTTTGAATAAAATCATTTATCTAATAAAAAAATTATTTATCTAATGAAAATTATTTTTCTGTTACAGAAGAATGCATAGAGTGTGTTTAATACTGTGCGTCGCAGCTGCGACTGCACAAAATTCTTACGACAATTTGGATACAAGATCAGTTGCTTATCCAGGAAAAAGCAGTCTTGGTCCTTTATATTCACAAGGATTAGGATCTTCAGGATATCGTGACAACAGCTACGAAGATAATGCCGTCACACCAACTCCAGCCCCCGCTCCAGTTTATAGACAACAACAACCGGTAAATTTTAAATAAATTAATTTAAATTTTTTATTTAATAAATTTTAAAACTAGTCTGAATAAGAATTAGTTAAATCTTACTAATTCACATCCTTCAAGACACCTTAAAGTATTTTATTCAATTATAAGTGACTTTAAGAAATTTCAATGGATTTCAAAAGAATTCAAGAGAGTTACAAAATTTTCAAAGAATTTAAAAACATTTTAAGTGATTTTAAGAAATTTAAATTAAAAATCATTTAAATAAAATCTGAAGAGAAATTTAAAAATTTCAATTTTTAATCTTAATTTTTAAGTTTTAATTTTTAATATTTTTTTTTTAATTTTTTCTTATTATTTTTTATTTATTATTTATTATTTTTTTTAATTTTCTGGTATTATTTTTTTTATTTTTTTTTTTTATTTTTTTAAATTTTATTTTAATTAAAAAAAAAAATTTTTTTCCTGGAGTAAATAATTACATGAAATTCTTTAAAAACTTTTAAATCTTCTGTAGATATATTAAAATTGTTTTAAATATATCAAAATTCCTTAAAGTTCATTAAAATCTCCTGAAATATCTTGAAATTTTGTGAAATGTATGAAAAAATCTATTGACAAATATATTTTCAACTCTTTTAAAAATCCCTTTAAATTCCTTAAAATTACTATAAATCACTTGAAATCCTTTTATAATTTTTGAAATCTTATAAAATCTCTCAAAGTACCGTAAAATTATTTAAAATATTCTACAAATTCCTTTAAATTCTCTAAAATTGCTCCTAATAAATAAATAAAAATTTTGGGTATTGTGAACAGTGGAAACTTTTTTTTTGTTATTATTCCAATAAAAAATATTTTTATATCTTCAAATTCTTCAAAAATTTCTATTATCTTTTAACACACCACGAAATCTTTTACAATTCCTTGAAATCTTTAAAAATTTGAACAAAATATTCCACAGCAAATGTTGAGAATTTCTAAAGTTCTTTCCATAACGTAAAAAATTCATTAAGAAAATCTTTGAAATCCTGGAAAATTTACACAGCACTTTGAAATTTCACCACATTCTTAAAAATTCGTTTAAAAAATTTTTGAAATCCTATAAAATTCCCAAAAAATTCTTTTCCAATTTCTCGAAATCTCTAGAAGTTTAAACAAATTCCACCACAACCTATGAAAATTCTTTTTAAAAAAAAAAATTTTTTTAATTGCTTAAAATTCCACAAAGTCCTTTAAAATTAAAATTAAATATAAAAAAAAATTTGTTTATATTTAAAAAAATTTTTAATTCAAAAAAAAATTTGAAATCCTTTAAAATTTCACCAGAACCTTTAAAATTTATTTTTGAAACTTTTAAATCTACAAAATTCTTTTAAAATGTGTTTAAAAAATTTCTCAATCCCTTAAAATTCTATAACTTGAAGTTACACTCAAAGAAATTTCGTTTACAAGCTAAAATGGAAAAATAAATAAATAATAAAAATATATATAAAATATAAAAATATAAAATAAAAAATAATAATAAAAAAAGGATCGTATAGCTAAATTCCCAACATCCTGGAGAAGGGGGTCATCCATTGTTTCGAAAGGCAAAAAACCCAAGATCCTTTCTCGTTTACTTCTTGTTTATGACTTATTCAAACCACAAACTAGTGGCTATATATATAGTCATAAACATATAGTTTAGTTGCTCTACATATTATTAAAAAGACTTTGAGGCGGATCTGAATTTTTTATTCATTCGTAATCCACTTTTACGTCTAGAGTCGCGCAACAACTTCTACTTTTCGAATTATACATCGTTAAAAAGAATGTTATAAATTACCAGAAATGCATAACGTTTGACTTCCGGCTTTTCCAGAATTCTTGATTTTCGCTACTTATATATATATTTATTTATTCAAACTGCGTCTGCATTAATCCAGTTATGCAATTCTCACTTCTTGATCAACCAGTAACTCCACATTTCTATTTTAGTCCTTTTTAAACAAGTCTCAGAATTCTTAAATATTTATATCACTTCCTGGTTTAAATATTTTACATTTTTAATTAAAAGCAATACTTTCTTTATCAATTTAATTCAGTTTCTTTAGGTCCTTTTTTTTAACTAGTTTTCTTAACTGGTTTTCTCCTAGTTTTTTATTTAATTTATTGTTATTTATTTATATATTTATTTATTATTATTATTATTTATTTATTTTATTTATTCATTTAAATTTATTTTTATTTAATTTTCAGGTTTACCGCAAGCCTAATGACGGTTCTCGGGATTATCAAACTAATGTGAGAGTAGTTGCTAATCCACAAAGAGGACCTCTTCGTGGACCACCTCAATTAGGACTTAATGGCCAGGTACGAGAAAATATCTCCATTAAAAAATTAATTAATAATCAATTAAGAATTAAAACCATTTCCAATTATCTGATTCTTATCTCAGGGACCATCCATGCATCACGTAACACATTTTCCACCACCTTTCCAATTATGAAAATATTACGAAAATTGTTAATAATTAAAACTTATGTTAAAAAAAAGAAAAAAAAAATAAAACCATACGAAATGCTAAGCAAAGAAATTATAATATCTGAAAATATTTGAAATTATTTGAAAACGTTTTAAAAATTATAAAATTAAGGCCATGTAAAACTTACCCGATCCGTACCTTACCGACATTTTTTTCTCTGCAATACTACGTCTATATTCTTGAGATTTTTTTTTATTTTAGAAATTTTCAATTTGATATCTCAATAAATGTAGACGTAGCGCTGCAGAAAAAATGTCGGTAAAGTAGGGATCGGATAAGTCTTACATGGTTTTAAAGGAAAATTTGTAAAATTGAAGATAAACATTCTTGAAATGAAAGTCTTTGTTAAGAAAGACGTTTATATGAAATATTTTCTACTAATACATAAAATGACAAAATTTCAACAAAACAATTTTCAATTTTTTAGAGGATCCCTACTGAGGAAGAATTAGAGGAAGAAAAAGAGGAGCCTGATCGTCTAAGCCTTCTTCTTCCCCAAAGTAGATTTGATTGCGTAAATAAGCAAACTGGATATTATGCTGATGAAGAACTAAACTGTGAAGTATTCCATTACTGCCAAGATAATGCCAAGCACTCCTGGATTTGTCCTGAAGGATTCACTTTCCATCAAGCAAGTTTTATTTTTGGTCTATTAAATATTTAGTCCGATCCCTACCTTACCGACATTTTTTCTCTGCAACGCTACGTCTACATTTATTGAGATATTAAATTTAAAATTTCTAAAATTGAAGCTAAAGCATTAAAATACATTTATCTGATCTTAAATATTGACATTTATAAAAAAAAATTTTTTTCAACAAAATTTTTTTATTTCTACAAAAATTTAAGAACAGATAAACATACCTTACCATAGTTTCTTTAATTTTAGAAATTTTCAATTTGATATCTCAATAAATGTAGACGTAGTGCTGTAGAGAAAAAAATGTCGGTAATGTAGGGATCGGGTAAGTCTTACATGGACTTAATTACGTAATTAAAAAAATCTCAATATTAGAATCCGTATAAAACATCAGAATCTCAAATTAAATCTTAAATTAAATTATTATTAATTATTATATTATTATTTTATTATATTATTCAATAATATTTAATATATTAAATTTTCTTTTATTATATTTCATAGGTGCACTTAATTTGTATGCCTCCAAGCGGTGACATCATGTGCAAGAAGAGCTCCCAGTACCATTTCGTAAATGAATATCTTTACAAGCCCTTAAACTTGGCCGAAGCCGAGAGCAAACCAAATGTGACCTTAAGATACAGCGAAAGATATTATCCAGCTGATATTTACACCGACGAACGTGAGAATGAATACCAAAATACCCCCCTCCGCAAACCAGTTAACCAGGTAAGAATATATTTAATTATGTATTTTCAAATAATACCATAAAATTAAAATTCAATTATATAAGGGTGTTGGAGCCATGTTCTAATCTAAAAATTCGATTTACTCATTTTACTCAACAAAGATTAAATCTGGAATTTTTTCCTTCTGTAGAATTAATCAATTTTTAATTAGAGTTATGCGTACAGAGCGAAAAAATATTTTTCAGAAAATAAAAAAATAACAAAAATAAATAAATAAAAAATAAAAAAAAATGAAAAATAATAAATATATTAAACAAATTAATAAAAAAATAAATAAATAAATAAACCGGAATCATTCAGGAAGTAGCTTGATCGAAATAAATCTGATGAGAAAGAGAAACCAATGTCAAAGATAGATAGCATCATAGAATTATCGACATGGAACTTCTCATATGGAGAGTTCAATTAAATTGCTAGGCATTACTCGAGGATCGAAAGTAAAGTACAATTTACTCTGTGGTAAATTACACTTGTAGAAATTGCTATATTCTCTTGTTAGTTACTTCCTGAATGTTTAAGGAAACGTTAAGTATTTAGATTCTTTCTTAATGTTACACAAAACTGTTCTAAAAGTTTAAAAAAAATTATTCGCTTTTTATTATATTATTTACTATTATTTTTATAATATTATGTAAGAGAAATTTGAAATTTCGCGCGTTTTAGATTAGTCAAGGCGAAAAAAAAGTGTAGAGATTTAATATATGTCATTTTTACCATCGAGTTTCCTACCTTGACTTCGCACACACTTCTCTATATATAAAAGGTGGTAGATCAGCTGCCCAAAAATACAAAGTATATAGAAGACCTGAGACATAATGTTTTCTAGACATGAAGTGTGTGTGAAGTCAAGATAGGAAACTCGATGGTAAAAATGACATATATTGAATTCCTACAAGAGGGGACAAGCCGGAAATAGAGAGAACGAAGGGGGCTTCCGTTTTATGTTACGAGACGATATGCCGTCAAATTTTAAATTCTTACGTTTTATGAAAAATAAAGTGGAAAATAAGTGAAAATATAACTCACGACCTTTAAAAACTTTTATCACGGTCACATCCCTAGAATTTATTATTTTTATTTTATTATTTATTATTATTTTTATTATATTATTTATTATTATTTTTATTATATTATTTATTATTCAGCTTATTGTTGTAAAAACGAAGTGCTGACAAAATATTAATTTTTTTCAGCAGTTGTATTTGAGCCAGCAGCCAACAAATCTTAACAGCTTGCCAGCCGGTGGACGTCCACAGCCAAATCTTTCTCAATTCCGTTTACCAGTGAACCAAGTCTTCAGGAGTCCCGAAGAAGTAAATATTCCTCTTCAACAAAGACGACCTCAGCAACAATCTCAGCAACTTAGAAGGTTTCCCCAGGTCCGACCTGATGAAGAAGATTATGAATAAGTCAGAAATATTTGAGTAATTAAAAAAAAACTCAAAATATTTAACGTTTCAGCAAGAAAATCTGGAAATCTAAAAAATAAGGCACGGATTGAAGACATTAATTGAAGACAAATATTTTCATGAACAGCGCACGATTATAGTGACTGAAAATATTGCCAGGACTGACTGAAGATTGAAAATTCCATCTAGAACCAATTAGAAAACTATCTCTAAATTTATTTAATTTTTCTTTTGTGAAATAAGTACTCTGGAAATAGAGTTATTCCAAATTTTATAATTTTACAAGGACCAGAGGATTTTTTTATTTCTAAATTTATTACTAAAATAATAATTACTGTTTTGATTGATATTGATTATTATTTTTGAAGATCAAATTAAATCTGGTCTCACGTACAGCGATTTTTTATAATCATGGCGAAAGTTTTATTAAGTGGAGAAGAAATCGGTTCTTGAAACCGAATTTATAATCGTGGAATAGAACGAAAGGAGGTTTTTACTGTAAATATATGATAATTGGTGATACATATGTAAGTGATATGATATAAGTTTATCTACAAGTCGCATTAAAATTGTAGTATATTATACATTAATATTATTATTAATTATATTATGTATTACATGTATTTGATTTAGAACTTTGTGAAAATAAAAAATGTTATTGCGTTTATGATTAAGATCGTGTATTTATTTATTTATTATGTATTCCTCTTCCTTATATATGAACTACATGAAATGGTCACCACTTGTGAGAAACGAGATAGAACTTTCATATGGGTATATCCGGGATCTATCCGGTTCCTTATTTTCTATCTGGGAAATCTTCTGGACTATCCGGGTTCTATCAGGAAAACGAAAATAATAATTTATTTTGTCAAAGACACAATTGTTTTTTAAACCGGGTATATCCGGGCCACTAATTCAGAAGTTATGCGGACCTTATCTGGGACATAGAACCAGTAATTTATTTCTTTTAAATTCTATAATGGTACCTATCCGGGTCTATCCGGAATCTTTGAACAGAAATTTAACCCATTAACGTGAAAAAGACACATTTTTGAAGTACCGTTTTCTGCAAGATATTTAACTATGAAAACGTAGGACAAAAAATTTAAAAGGTACCTTACCTACTATTTTCGAGTGTGCTCTTTCCGATGGTGCTATCAAAATTTCAAAAAATTACGTTTTTTTACAAGATTTTTGCAAAATAAAACAAAAAACCAGGATTTTTCAGACCTTTTTTTTTCTTTCTACATTTTCGATGTCTTATCATATTATTATTCAATTATGAAGCAGAATATCGCGTCCTCGATTGTTGCTGTTTCCAACGGTGTCACTATTTTTGTTTTTATCATTGTTTAAACTTGCAAAATAACTTGCAAATTATTAATAAATATATTTTTTTCACATCAAATATGTTGTTACATATGGTTTTCTGGGTTTTCAGGGTTCTTGATAACGAATTTGATATTAATTGTACAAAATTCTATTTTTTACACATTTTTTTGACAATTAATCCACCAATAATAATATTACAAAAAAAATTTAAATGAAAAAATTGTTTTAAAAGAAAAAAATTCTAAAAATGATAAATATTTTTTTTAAATGTTTAAAAATGATTCTTAGTGACATTTATATCTCCTCAGATTACTACACTCATGGAACAATTTTTTTCATATTCTCATCAAAGAATATTAGATTTTTGGAAATTTGACCCAACAGATTAGTCAAATCTCCACGTTTTTAGGAGTCCTTGAACCCGAAAAACATGTTTTTACGAATGTGCCTGTCTGTCTGTATGTCTGTATGGTCAGCCATTTTGAATAAAAATTCAAACAGTGGAAGAATTTGGAAAATTTTTTTAATCATTTTTTTTTATATTAGTGGATTAATTGTCAAAAAAATGTGTAAAAAATAGAATTTTGTACAATTAATATCAAATTCGTTATGAGGAACCCTGAAAACCCAGAAAACCATATGTAGCAACATATTTGGTGTGAAAAAAAGATATTTATTAATAATTTGCATAATTGTTTAAATAATTTAAATTATCTCTATACGTTTTCAAAATATTTTTTCCCGTAGACCACGATTCTGCAATAATTTTTTAAAAATCATCATTTTTTGCAAAAATTTGTTTAAAAAAATTGTTTAAACAAATTAATTTTGCAAAAACAATAGCAAATTCGTAATCAACGACCCAAAAAACCATAGTACCAATATAGAACTTGCACTTTCGATATAAAATGCATGTTTTAATCGCAAAAATTAATTAGTCGAAAAATTGTAAAATTTATCAATCGGTTTTACCGTTATTTTGCAAGTTTAAATAATGATAAAAACAAAAATAATAACACCATTTGGAAACGACAACAATCGAGGACACGATTAGGCTGTTTCATAATTGAATAATAATATGATAAGACATCAAAAATGTAGAAAGAAAAAAAAATAGGTATGAAAAATCCTGGTTTTTTTACTTTATTTTGCAAAAATCTTGTATAAAAACGTAATTTTTTGAAATTTTGATAGCACCATCGGAAAGAGCACACTCGAAAATAGTAGGTAAGGTACCTTTTAAATTTTTTGTCCTACGTTTTCATAGTTAAATATCTTGCAGAAAACGGTACTTCAAAAATGTGTCTTTTTCACGTTAATGGGTTAACAGGGGAAGAGAGGAACCGAAGGCGCAAGAGGTATAGTGGTACACTGGAAATTCAATTCATTTAACCGATTTACGTTTGTTATCGTTTCAATCCTGTTAAATATCGCGACCAACAATCTACACGTTTTAATTTTCACGGACGTGATTGATTTAAAGTCAATTTAATTCTGACAAAAATGAGCGCATTCTAATTCTAACGAGAGTGATAGATTTGAAGTCAAATTAATTCTTTTTAATTCTTTAAGGCGATTGCAGTCAATTTAACACATTAACGTCCAGCCGGACACATTTTGTACATCTCTCTTCCCGCGATCATAGCTATTGCATTTCGACCAAAAAAAAATCTAAAAAAATTACACTTATAGTTTGAAGTGTGCTCTTTATGGTGGTATCACTCAAATTATCAAAAAAAAATTTTTTTGTTCGAAAAATACCGTTTGAATAAAAAAAAAACATGATTTTCGAAGGCATTTTTTTTTTAATCGAGTTTTCAAAGATTTACAGGCTTGGAATCATCTTGGAACCAGTCTAGATTGTGGACGCAATGTCTGAATTTAAAGAATATGAGGTTGTGAAGTAATTTTGAACAATTAGAAACTTCAAAATGGCGCGCGAATTGCAAAATTTTTGCCAGAAAATTCATGAATTTTTTTCTCAGAAACGAAAAACTTTCCTAAAAAATTAAAAAGAACAAAAGGTGCTTAGAATTAACCAACGAATACACCAGAATTTTTTCAAAACGATTCAAGTGATTTTTTCGTTTTGCAAATTGCAAATGTTTGATAAATTGCAAAAATCGCTCGAATCGTTTTGTAAAAATTCAAGTGTATTTTCTGGTCAATTCTAAGCCATTTTGTTCTTTTTAATTTTTTAGGAAAGTTTTTCGTTTCTGAGAAAAAAATTCATGAATTTCCTGGCAAAAATTTTGCAATTCGGGCACCATTATCAAGTTTCTAATTGTTCAAAATTACTTCACAACCTCATATTCTTTAAATTCAGACATCGCGTCCACGATCTAGACCGGTTCCAAGATGATTCCAAGCCTGTAAATCTTTGAAAACTCTATTTAAAAAAAAAATTCCTTCGAAAATCATGTTTTTTTTTGTTTCAAACTGCATTTTTCGAACAAAAAAATTTTTTTTCGATAATTTGAGTGATATCACCGGAAAGAGCACACTTCAAACTATAAGTGTACTTTTTTCAGATTTTTTTTTGCTCGAAATGAAATAGTTGTGAGCGCGGGAAGAGAAGTGTACAAATTGTCAACATTTCAATATAAACTCAATTCTACACAATTGATCTGCATTGAAATGTTCACAATTTAGCTCAAATTCACAACACTTTTAATTGAAAGCAATGTCGATTTTGAACACTTTCGAAATCATTTCAATTCATTTCAATCAACTCCTTCTTACCGGGTAAAACTCTGGGTGACCTCATTAGGTCTTAAGTCGAATTCGGTACTTGAGGAAAAACCCGGAAAGAGCATCATAATGAAAGAGAAAGAGACAGAAGTATACTTTTGTCTTTTTACTCATACTTTGCGTCTGCATCAGGCTGGCGTCCCATGATTGCAAAATGCAATTATGGGACGCCAGCCTGATGCAGACGCAAAGTATGAGTAATGAGACCCAAGTGGGAGGGAAAAATTTCAGGTTCCTCGACTGCCTGAACCCGATGACGATTCAATTCCTTCCGGAAAATTCATCGTGCAAGTACTCTCTATTTCTCTTCCGTTATATTGTAACGCGCACTTTGATCAAGCACTTTGTGTATCGTGTATTCTTAAATTAAGCGACCCGAGTGTGGGATCCAGAGCCAGCTACGCTTTAAGAGGACTGCGTAAAGGACCGTTTTGAAAGGTTTCGTTAAAGTCTGTTTTATTCCTAATTATAATGTAAAATGCGACTTATTTGGCGTGCTTGGATCTATAAAAGAATAATCTAGGCTTCTGCGTATTCAAATTTAAAAAATATATTTTTTATATTAAAAATATGAGTTTTCAAAGTTATGCTACTTTTGAAGATAAATATCTCGAATTGTAATGCATATTTCAATAATTTAAATACGCAGAGGCATAGATTGATTCTTCACGCAAAAAAGAGTTTTGGAGTAAAAGGCACAAATTAGCATTTTTGTTTTAGAAAATCGATATAAATGTTAAATACTACTGTTTTTATTTTGAATTTTTGCCACTTACTCGTGATTACTATATAAATTGCAACTTTTGACAAAAAAACTAGCTTAAAATACAATTTGCATTTTGATTTTTTGCCATTTTCTCAAAATTACTATGGAAATCATAATTCTAAGCCAGTAGCATAGCTGAAAATACCATTTACATAAAGAAATGAAATATGTCAAGTAATGAAAACTACTTTTCTTAACAGTTTTGAATAAAAGGAGAAGCAAAAATTACCATTTGAAGATCGTACTCTCGAGCATTAGTTTTAAATAGAAAGGTTCAACTCGAAGACGAGTTAAAAAGTACCATTTAGAAATAGTAAAATGGTATATCGGCGAAAAACTTAGCTGAGATTTTGTTTACGAAGTCCAAGCAGTTAAATAGGATTTTTAGGATTGTTATGATTTTTAGGTCGGGGGTTCGTATCCTCAGCGAGTGCGATCTTTTTAAGCGTTTAGGTGTGCGTTGTAAGTTGTAAAATTTGTTTAAAAAATGTTTTTTTTCCAAATTTCTTATCCAGATATTAAATCAGGTTTTATATAATTTGACTGGCAGCCTGTTATTCTATTAATTAAATTTTTGCAGTGTTTAAATATTAATAATAGCAATTATTTCTGAGCTTTTGCCGCCACGATCGGTAGTTTCTTGCCCAAAAATTACTGTTTGAAGTCATACGGTTAAAATGTATTTTTGCAAACTTCGTTAAAGGCAATCTTTATTCTTAATATAATAACTTGTTTGTAAATTCACGCAAAACAGTAAATGACACAATGTAATCCGGAATCAGAGCAAAACGAACCATTTCGAAGTGGCTGATTTGCGTTCTGAAAAGTCATTTAACACTTTATACTATTTCTCCAAAAAAACGATTCAGAATATAAGAGTACTATTTCAAATGGTAAACTTTACCACGAAAAACATTTCAAAATAAAAATAAAGGAGTTCTTTGCAATTTTTTAGTAAAGTCCTTCGTTTTTGAGAAAAGAAATCGAAAATAATTGGAATTTTTCCAAAATGCTGACATTTTGGAATTTTTTTCTCAGAAACGAAGCACTTTACGAAAAAATTACTAAGAACAAGAATTGTTTAGAATTAGCCAAAGAATACACCAGAATTTTTTCAAAACGATTCAAGTGATTTTTTCGTTTTGCAAATTGCAAATGTTTGATAAATTGCAAAAATCGCTCGAATCGTTTTGTAAAAATTCAGGTGTATTCCTTGCTCAATTCTAAGCACTTTTTGTTCTTTTTAATTTTTTTGAAAAGTGCTTAGTTTCTGAGAAAAAAATTCATGAATTTTCTAGAAAAAATTTTGCAATTCGGGCACCATTATCAAGTTTCTAATTGTTCAAAATTACTTCACAACCTCATATTCTTTAAATTCAGACATCGCGTCCACGATCTAGACCGGTTCCAAGATGATTCCAAGCCTGTAAATCTTTGAAAACTCTATTTAAAAAAAAAATTCCTTCGAAAATCATGTTTTTTTTTTTTGTTTCAAACTGCATTTTTCGAACAAAAAATTTTTTTTCTCGATAATTTGAGTGATATCACCGGAAAGAGCACACTTCAAACTATAAGTATACATTTTTTTTTTGCTCGAAATGCAATAGCTGTGAGCGCGGGAAGAGAGGTGTATAAAATGTGTTCGGCTGGACGTTAATGGGTTAATGAAAAAAGTTTTTTTTTTTATTTTTCTATCCCCCTCTATAACGAGGCATCCTGTAAGAATATACGTTCACAGAAAAAACAAGGACTGTGAAACTTTTTAAAGTGAGGTTCACAGCTTAAATCAGTTTTTAGTTTTGTTTTAAGACTATGAAGTCTTGTTTTAAGATTTCTTAGTCTTAAAGCAAGACTAAAAACTGACTTAAACTTAAATTCAGCCTAAAAACTGATTTAAACTGTAAACACTTTCAGTCCTTGTTTTTTCTGTGTTTTCATAGTTAATTTTTAAAGGGGTTTTGATATCACATGTATATCTTTGTCACATATGATATCAATTCGGATCTATTAAATGCCATCAAAGATTTTTCATATATTAATCAACAAGCTCGATTTCTCAATTTTCAATTTAAATTTGAATATACAAGTGATATTGAAGAGCCGTCTCTCGATTGCAGAGAATGTAAGAATCTTTATTACGATCTCCTAACGGAATGCATGTTTCCAATTGTTGAATCGGGACTTTCAGATTCAGTGCGAACACGTCTAGAAAAACTTAAACCAGATGTGCGGAAGAAAATAGTATCCCCCGCTCATAGGGATCCTCATCCTTTGTTCCTTGCTTGCTGGTACGAAAATATGGAAATTGGCAAATATCTTATCACCCATTGCAACGCAGATGTCAACAAAGAAGGAAACGAAGTTTCAAATTTTCAGCCACACTCAGATGATGCTAGTGTAAGTGCTACCATGATTTATTTTTAAAAAATTTGTTACAAAAATCACACATAAATTTTGTAATATATATGTTATAACCTTTTTCTCAAACGAAACTAGATTATAATTTTAAATTTATGATTTTACATTTCAGAATAATTGTAAATCTTAGTAACGTGATTTTAATTTACTAATTTTTGTTTTAATTGATTGTAATTTTTAAATCATTTGAGCGCCAGCTTGTTTTTCTCAAAACAAGCAAAAGATAATTAAAAATGAATTTATGTTATGTGAACCTCGAACTAGCACAGTACCGCGGAGAGGGCGGGGCAAGGGAAACTCACCGAGAAAACGAATTTTTAAAGAAAACAATAAATAAAATTTATTAATAAAGAAAATGGTTATTACGTCACAATTAATAATGAATAGCGATTTGAGCAAATCAATAAAAAGATTGACGAACCACTGTTCGCCAATGTACAGCGTCACTCAAAAAAAAAGACACAATTTATAATTCATGAAATAA